>PITB01004888.1:0-18925 GCA_004024585.1 Paradoxurus hermaphroditus
TGTGCTTTTCCTCTGCTCTCCCCCTTTTCTCTGTCCTCTGTCCTCAAGGCAACTCACCTCCCTGCCCTCCGCCGCTCCTCTCTCCCCCAGTTCGCCTTTCCGTGCTGCGTACCTGCTGAGTTCTGTGCTTCAGGTTGTGTAGATTGTTGTGTTATTCCTCAAATCCGTTTTCTAGGTGTGCAGGATGATTTAGTGTTGATCTGGCTGTATTTCATTTATGTGAGACAGGAAAAGAGCTTCCATGCTGTGCCGCCATCATGGCTTCTCTGGTTAGAGTATTCTTGCATCAGATTTTCCCCATTCAACACGTTGAATATATCTCCTACTCCCTTCTGGATTACCAAGTTTCTTTGAGTAATCTGCAGCTAGCATTATAGACATTCTTTTGTAAATTAAGGACTTATTTTGTCATGCTGATTTTAAGAATATTTTTTTTATCAGGGGTTTCTGGGTTGCTCAGTCAGTTAAGCATCCGACTCTTGATCTCAGCTCAGTTCATGATCCATGATTCATGGGATTCTCTCTCCCCTGTTTCTCTGCCCCTCCTCCACTTGCTGACGTGTGTTCTCTGTCTCTCTCAAAATAAATAAATAAACTTTTAAAAATTAAAATAATTCTTTATCAGTATACTTTGTAAATTTAACTATAATATGTTTTGGTGTTGGACTGCTTTTGTTGATTTTGTTTGGAGTTCTCTGTGCCTCATGGATTTGGATGTGTGCTTTCTTTCCCAGATTAGGGATATTTTCAGCTATTATTTTCTGAAATCAATTTTCTTCCTTCTTTTCTTTATCTTCTTCTTGATAGGAATGGTATTACATTTGATGGAGACAAAGAATTCCTTAAGTCTATTCTCTTATTGCATAATTCTTCTTCCTCTCTTTTTAAGTCCCATTATTTTCCACTCTTTTTTCTTCTTTGTCTTTTGCTTCCCCAGTATGCTTATTCTTGCATCAAGCTTGTTTCCAACTTGTTTTTTTGCACTCTACATCACTAATTGATTCTTTCAAAAATACTTCGTCTCTCTTGTAAGGTTCTTGCTGATGTCTTCATTTTTTGCAAGCCCAATGTGCATCCTTATAATTGTTGCTTTACATTCTCCATAAGTTATGTTACTTACATCACTTTCACTTAGTTTTGTCCCCATTGCTTTATTTTCTTCTTTTAGTTGGGTTAAATTTCTCCATCTTTCAATTTTGTTTAAGTCTCTGCCTTTCTTCATTGTGTTAGTAAATGCAGTTATGTCTCCTGCTTCTAAAAGTAATGGCCTTATGAAGAGGAGTTTATGTAGTGCCCAGAGTCTGGCAGTTTAGGGAGTGTCTCCAGTGTGTGCTGTGTGTACTCTGCTGTTGTTTTTTGGCTGCTGCATCCTTCAGACCATTTGTCTTCAGAGACTCTCCTTGCTTGCTTTGGGCATTGTTTAGGCTCTGGCCTGAATGTGGCCAGTTTTAAATAGGTGTGCTCTCCTCTGTTTGTTTAAGAAATGAAACCTGACACCAATTCCACTAGAATTGAGGCCCTGCTGATCTATGGTTGGGAGATGTGGTGTGGCCAAGGGTTTGTGCTGGTTTGGGGCAAGTTTCACTGAGGACAATCTTGTCAGAGAATAGGTGGATAGGGTAGATGTAATTGTGCTAGGAAGCCAGTGTTGATGCCATGCTGCTTCCCTACAGTGGCTCTGTGTTTACAGTGAGAGTTGATTGAGGTAAATGGTGCCATTCAGCTCCTTTGTTTCCAGAGAGATTTCTTTGTGGATGATGCCTCTCAGGGTTAAGCTTTGAGAAAAGTGAATAGTCACCATCCTTTGAGCCCCTAGGCATTCTTCTGATCACTATTTTCAATATGTCTGCCCCTTGGTTGTTAACCTGCCCTCCCTTCAGGAGTGGCATTGTGCCCTCAGGGCTTTATCCCAACCAGGCCTGTTGACCTATAACACTCCAGGCTTTAAGTTAGGCTTGTTGCAGGAACTCAAGAAATTCAGACCTCTCATTCTCCAAGTCAATGGCTTTGGGGAAATGTTCTTGTGAATTCCCCATTGTGCTCCTCTCTCTTGACTTTCTCTGTGACCACTTATCTACCCATTCTGCAGCGCCTGCAGTCTGTTTTTACCCTGTGTCATGTCTTCACACTTCCTACCTTATTTGATGTGGCCTCTTCTTTCTCTTTAGTCGTGGAGTTTGTTCTGTCAGTTTTCAGGTTTATTTCTGGTTTCTGGGTGGTTTTTTTTTTTTTTTTTTTGGATGATTTGATAGTTATCTTGTATTCATGGAGGAGATAAGCCTAGGATCCTCCTAATCAACTGCCATCTTCCTCTACTATCAAGTTTATTATTTTTTTATTCCTATGTATATTATTAAGATTTTATAATATGCTCATATCTACAAAAAGGCAGCATTGTCTTGAATGTTTAAAAAATTTAGTACTGTAACTATGCATCCAGACAGAGATTGCTTACTTTTTCTAGAGACACCAATGGAGAGTCATCAATTCCAGAGACTTATAGCTCAAAGGTTACATTACTGTTGTGGGGCCCCAAAGTTAGAGATCATGACAGAGCATGTGTGGCAGTTTTTATAGAAGAATGTTGTTTGGGGACCCGCTCAAAAGATGGTGATTTGTAGATATCTTATATAAAGGACCATTCAGAGTACACAAGCAATCATTAACAATTTTTAATATCCAAAAGTTTCAGTTAGGTGTTTGGCCTCCTTTTTGGTCATAGGAGGTTAAAGTGGCAAGGTTTTTTGTTTTGTTTTGTTTTGTTTTTATTACCTGAAGAACTAAGTTTAACAGGGAAAAATAGCATGATTGATGTCTTGTTGTTCCTATTTCCCTGGCTGATGTGATGTATTAATTAGAAACCCCTACTTAGGCTTGCACATAGGCGTGTTACAGATAAGTCTTGCAAAATTTGATTTTTACCCAAAACCGACCTTACCAAAGGAGATCAGGAAGTTCCCAGAACAGCCATCATTTCAATTACTCAAGAAAGAGAATTGTTCATAACCTAGAGGGAAATTGAAAATGTGCACCATGGGGTTCATGAAGTTGAAGTTAGAAGAAAGCTTAAAGTTTGTTTTTCAAAGAACTGTTTCTCCCTAATCAGCCATCATGCCTTTTCAAGACCCACTAAAAAATCTACCAGCTCTTTCTGCAGAAGCCCGGACTCAATGTCAACTGATATGATTCCAGCCTATGAATATGCAAGGCCCTGAATTTCTTTCCTTAGATGAAGAGCCTAAGACCAAGTCCAGTTCATACCAGCTCTTTGAGCGTGTTCATAGCTCCACCTTGTCTTTCGATAACCTCCTAACTTCAAGGGTGAATTTTGCCTCCTTCTGATATTGTCTCCATCCTAAAGTGAACATGGGATGTATGTTACATTTATGTCTGCTAAATGCAAATGCTACATCTTTCCTCATGAATAGTTATGTTTCCCCACCTTTTTGATTTATAAATATATATATATATATATTTATATAATCTCAACACATATGGTTATGAAAAAATAACTTGTTCTCTCCACATTCCAGGTGGCACATCAAAGGCCTTAATCATTTGGTTGGTCTCAAATAAGCTCGTTTGTTGCATACCTCATGTCTCAGTGATTGGCTTTGGTGAGCACTGGGTGGGAAGACTTCAGTTTGGTTACATGAGTATGTTAAATCTACCTACATGGTACTGAAAATCATTACTTGGTATAAAGGAGGTTTTTGAATTTTATTCTTGGTCATTCTTTCTAGCAGAAGTGTATTACCATAGCCTGAATTATTGAGACAAAAGCTTCTGATTGCCAACAATCAGGGGCATCATGTAAATAGTGAAAGTTTTGGAAATCAAAGTGTAGAAGCATTTGTACTAAATTCTGACCTATCCAGTTTTAGCAAACAGCAGTAGAGTTTAGGTAACCCTAAGGGAGTAGAAGAAACATCATTGAATATCTTTTTCTTGCATGCAAAATGATCTTGGTCTTTTACATATGGATGTCTTTGGATCTCTTACTTACTACCTGTGCTTCCTTTAAGTCTTTAATATGGGCTATAATTTTCTTTTTTACTCCTGGGACTGTATACCTCAGGAGGAGACAAGGATACTGGTGGGAGAGTGATTTATGTATTCTGCTAACATTTCTCTACATGTGGTGAATCTCATCTAGTCCTTATCAGGCAGGGAAATACAAGCATCTGTCCCTATTATATATTCAGATTTAGAGGTAACACCTAAATTGCACAGAATTGGCCCCAAAAAATTTCACTCATAAGGTCATACTGGCTTTATTTTACCAATGTAAACCCAGCTGAAACCCCATTAGCTCATTCTTGATGACATTTCCTTCCACAGGTGTGGGTAGAATAGTCTTTACTCCCCCATTTTTTATTAGAGTATATTTAACACAATGCTAGTTTTAAGTGTACATCATAATGATTCAACTTCTCTATACATTATGGTACGCTCACCTCAAGTGTAGCTATCATATATCACCATATAATGCTACTACAGTATCATTGACTATATTCTCTATGGTGTGTCTTTTATTCACATGATTTATTCATTACAAAACTGAAAACCAGCATCTCTTACTCCTCTTTACCCATACTTATACTTACTTTCTTCCCTCTGACAACCATTTATTTTTTCTTTGTATTTATAGGTCTGATTCTGCTTTTTGTTTGTTTATAGAATCATGTCTTGAGCATCCCTATCTGACAGAGTCATAAAAGTTTGATTTCCTCTCTGTCAAAATTCTCCAGGATATTCAGATGAGTGCATATAAACTGATCCTCATTGAGGACAGGGAGCCACTAGCTCACATCTTGCAACCACTTCCCTAATTCCTTCTTATATAAAGAGGGATGACTATTCATTCATAACTTGTATTTAATTCACCACCAATTCACATAAATTACCCTCAAATTCCATTAATTAACGGTGAGGTCTCCATTCCTCTTACAGAAAGCCATATCCTTCTTAGCATCCTATCCTCATTACTACTGGTGTCAAGAACAGTGAAGATTTTGAAATTATTTGTGAGCTAACAATGTAGTCCACCACTGTTTCTTGGCTGCCAGAAGAAAACATGAGACTTCTAGGTCAGAGACAATAGATTGTTTATTATTTGCAGTAATAGCAATTGCCTCAATATCAGCATTTTTACCCTAGAAACCGGAGTCCCACTTCCTATATGGTGATACAAATTGGTCATATGACACCTACATATAAAGTAGGTTACATTACAGTGGAGGAAACTTCAGTTTGAGAACTTCAGACTTTTATAATGGCAATAAGCATCCCTTCTATTTGAAGGAGACAATATTTTATTGGAAAAAGCATTCCTTCCCTTTGCTCCAGAAGGAATCACTCTCTATCTTTCAAACATTCTAAGCATATTTGCTCGTTACTTCAGAGAGAGATCCTATCGTTATCTTCCAAAGCACTCTCCCATTCAGATATGTTTCAAAAGATAGCTTGAAAAAGAATAGTCAGTGTCTTGCTTGCAAGATGTGCAAAAACATGTGAGACACATAGAGAATTGCCTTCTAGCAATATACAAGAGTGAAATTGCTGAAACTATGCCACCTTCAAAATCACTAGATAATGGCAAATTTCCCTTTAATTGAATTCTCACTTACAGCGTATAGAATAGGCCACTTGTTTAACAGATCAATGCATATTTTCAAACTCACATGTGATGCTGATCTGATGTGTATGAAACATGTTATCTTAAATTTAATTTTCATATCTCATGATGAGATTCATATACTCGACGAATATTTATTAAGCACCTACTATATTCCGGGTACTCTTATAAGAATTTGGAATACAATGTTGAGAGCAAAGAAAGAAAAATCATGCACTTTCAGGAGGAGGTGGTTAAGAAGACAGAGGAGTAGAGGGACTCTAAGCTTGCCTCATCTCTCAAACACATCTAGATAAATATCACCCAAGAAATCAGTCAGAGGTCTGAGAAAACAAACTGCACGACTAGAGATAAAAAGGGGGCCATATCATGGAAGTTAGGAGTTGTGGAGTGTTGACTTGGGGGAGAAAAGAGGTGCTGGTGCTGTGGAAGGGAGGGAGCCCTGATCACGGAGAGAGAGAGAACACATGCAGGGGATTACACAAGAACAGCTCTTCACCAAAACCAATAAATTGGAAAAGGAGAGGGTTTGAAGTCTGCAAGTTTTTATAAGCAACATAGTACAAAGTCTTAACTTTTAGAGATCTGTGCCATTGTCAAGGTTGTACCTGGTGGACTTAGCAGTGCTCCTGTGGGGAAGGAGTGTGGACACTCAGGAGCAGTCAGCATGGTATAAGGATCCCCTGGGTCATATGGGGAGAAACATTTCCCCTTTTTGAAGTGCATTGCGAGAGGTGGCGTGGTCTCTCCAGGGACAAAAGACTCAGCAGGCAGCATTGAACAGCCCCATTCACAGCATAAGAATTGGGACCCTTATCGAGAGCAGCAAGCCTTGGTGTCCTGCTGGCTTTACTGTAAACTCTGAGACACTGCATGGCACATGACCATTTTCTTGGATGAACCGGTACCTGGCCACAGCGTGACAATATCCTCCCACACAGGATCAAGGTGGTTCCAAACCATGGGATTCTTTGGAGTTTGGGGTTTTGAAACCCAACTATGCTGGAGATAAAACACAGGTGCGCTGTGCCTCCTGTCAGGTAGACAATTTGACACAGGGTGAAAGCAGGGATCTGATGGAAGTTGTGGACACAGGAGGGGTGATTGTTTGCTCTTCTAAGAGGGCGTCCTGAGGAGTGGTAAGGGTGAGCTCCCCACTCTGGGGAGGGGAGAACGGGCAACGCCCTTCCCCCAAACCCTGCCCACACCCATCAACACTGACCAAATTCAATAAGCAAAACTCACAATCAAGTGGAGGCCAGAGTGGCTTACACTAAGCCCTAACGCACTGCACCCTGCAGGTGCATTTCCACTAGGACAAGTCAACCTGAGAATCAGTATAGCAGGCCGTGCAACAGAGGACTGGCACAAACCTCTTGTATGCACCAAGTCTAATGATCATAGAGAGCTGCAAACCTCCGGATGTAGGGGAAATAGGATGTAGCTTCCTTGGTTTTGGTTTGGTTTGGTTTGGTTTATAGGATATAGAAAAAGGCAACCTCTTTCTTTCTTTCTTTCTTTCTAAATTTTTAAATATATTTTTATTTTTTGAATTCAGCCTCTTTTAATAAGCTGATCAAAACACACCTAGGACCTAGCTCCTTCCCCTTTTTTTGGACCTCTTCATAATATAACTATTACTCTCAGGAGCAGGTATACAACAATCTTTCCTCACAATCACACACAAAAAAACCAGTAACCCAGACAAAATTACAAGACCAAGGAATTCACCTCAAAAGAAAGAACAGGAAAAAGTAACAGCCAAGGTTTTAATCAACACAGATATGATGTCTGAAGCAGAATTAAAAATAATCATTGTAAGACTAAGTTTGAGAAAAGCATGGAAGACACTAAAGAATCCATTACTCCAGAGATAAAATAACTAAAATCTAGTCATCCTGAAATAAAAAGAAATGCTATAACCAAGATGCAAAACTGAATGGATGCAAATACAAGGAGGATGGACAAAGCAGAGGAATGAATCAGTGATAGAGAAGACAAAACTATGGAAAATAATAAACCTGGATAAAACAGGGGAAAATGTTATTGGATCACGAATGTATATTTAGAAAACTTGTGAATCCTTAAAGTGTAATAACATTGGTATCATAGGAATTCCAGAAGAAGAAGAGAAACAAAAAGGTATATGGCATATTGGAGCAAATTATAGCTGAAAACTTCCCTAATCCGGGAAAGGAAATAGACTTCAAAATCCAAGAAGCACAAAAAACTTTCATTAAATTAAACAAAAGCCAGCCATCACCAAGACATATCATAGTCAAATTCACAAAATATGCAGACAAGGAAAGAATCCTGAAAGAATCAAAGGAAAAAATCCCTAACTTACAAGAGGAGACAGATCGGGGTCATAGCAGATCTGTCCACAGAAACTTGGCAAACTAGAAGGGAGTGGCACAATATATTCAATGTGCTGGATGGGAAAAATATGCAGCCAAGAATTCTTTAACCAGCAAGGATGTTTTTCAGAATAGGAGAGATAAAGAGTTTCCCAAACAAACAAAAACTAAAGGAGTTTGTGACCATCAAACCAGACCTGCAAGAAACATCAAAAGGGACCCTTTGAATTGAGAAACAAAGACCAAAAGCAACAGAGACTAGAAAGGAACAGAATATCACCAGAAACACCAACTTTACAGGTAATACATGGAACTAAATTCATAGCTATCAATAATCACTCAAACTGTAAATTGGACTAAGTGCTCCAATCAAAAGACATAGGGTATCAGAATGGATAAAACAACAAAACTCATCTATATGCTGCCTACAAGAGACTCACTAAAGATGTAAATTGAAAGTGAGGATTTGGAGAACCATCTATCATGCTAAGGGATGTCAACAGAAAGCTGGAGTAGCCATACTTATATCAGACAAACTAGATTTTAAAACAAAGACTGTAACAAGTAATGAAAAAGGGCATATTATCACAATTAAGGGTACTATCGACCAAGAAGATCTAACAATTCTAAATATTTATGCCGAAAAGATAAATAGAGCCAACATGGTGGAAAGGTAGGAATACACGCCGCTGGTCACTCTTAATCTGAGAGGGACTGAGACCAAGAAACTCTCAATCACAGAGATTTGCAGTAGAGGAGTTGGAGGCTACAGGAAAGAGATTGCGAAATCCAGAGAATCTGGGGAGATTGAGTGAGTGCAATCTGGGTAAAAGAAAGAGAGCTGAGGAGGTGCGAACTGCAGGGAGTGGGCCTCGGGCCCTGGACCCAGTCCTCCGAAAGACAAGGGGAAGAGAAAGAGCAGCGGAGAAAGTACCTTGATCTCGGGCGGAGAGGGAGCTTATCATCCAGTCCCTATCTGCAAGGCTTTTTGGAGAGAGGGTCCATTGCTCACAGAGTTGGCGGAGCTTTCTTCACTCTGAAGCCAGCGACGCTGTCCTAGCCCGTGACATGGAGAGGCGCTCACCATCGCTGGATCGGTGCAGAGTCAGAGACATAATTTTGGTGGGGAAGGCTGAGTGTGCAGGGTCTCAGAACCACCCAGCGGTCGAGGACAGACACAGAGGAGGGTTTGGAGACTCCAGGTCCCTGAAGAGAGGCTAGGGAGACGTCATTATGGCTGCACCGATGCTGAGTCAGAGACTCAATTTACATAAGGCATGGCGGTCAGAGCGAGTTAAAGGAACTCAGATGAGTTTGGGGGCATGATCGCCCATAAAAATGAACCATGCTGGTAACCTGGATACAGTTGAGGATGGGAACTGAGGAGTGATCTGAGACTGTGGGTCCGTGAGAGTGATCTGAGACTGTGGGGGCTGGGAGGGCGCCATTGTGGTAGTGCATTCCCACAAAGCCACACCCTAAGACTCCACCCCCCAGCGGAGGAGGTGGGACCCACCTACACCAGGCAACGCCCCTCCTCATATGGGAGAAGCCCTTCTGCAGGAGTGGTAGCTGTGGAGAAACAAATATTGCAGCATTGCCTGGATTAATTCTAGGTCAATTCTTCGGTTTTAGATATATTCTTCCTCTTCTCCTTTCTATCTCTCCCCACCTCTAAGCCTGTCACCTGGGGGTTTTGGCTTGCTTAAACAGACATTTAACCCACTCTCTCAATGCATGTTCTACACCTCCCTCTTTAATTTCCTATCTCTCTCTATGGAACAGTCAGACCACATAGTGCATCTGGGCAACATATAACTTCATTTCTCTTTCCTCGCATCCTTCCTTATTCTGATTTCTTTCTTGCTGAATCAAGTCTTCTAATCTCTCTACCTGCTCATAGTTCAATTTCTTCTTCTCCCCACACCTGTCACTACTCTATGTATGCTCTACCAACAGCAGAGCGCAAAACCCATCATTATCGTATAGCTGGTATGTCCCGTTGCATGCCTCCAGAGAGTCATTGGATAATCTTTTTTATGTTGTGATTTGTTTGTCTGTATTATTGGTCAGTAAGGTTGTGACTTTGTGTTTCCTGTTTGTCGGTCTGACTTTTCCTTTCCAGGGAGAAATAGGAAATAAACCAATACACACTTTGCCAAAATGACCAAACAGAAGAACTCCCCTCAAAAGACTGTACAGGAAATAGTGACAGCACAAGAAATGAAGAAAGCAGACATACGCAACTTAACAGAACAAGAATACAGAATGATAATCATAAAAATACTCGCAGGGCTTGAAAAAAGCATAGAAGAAAGCAGGGGGACCCTAGAGGCAGAGATCAAGGTCCTAAAACACGATCTAGAAGAATTAAAAAATGCTTTAAATGAGGGGCAAAACAAATTGGAGGCGGCCACAGTGCGGATTCCAGAGGCAGAAGATAGAATAGGGGAATTAGAAGATAAAATTATGGAAAAGGAGAAAGTAGAGAAAAAGAGAGAGAAACTGATTCAGGAACAGGAAAGGAGAATTCAAGAGCTGAGCAATGCAATCAAACGGAATAATATCCGTATTATAGGAATTCCAGAGGAAGAAGAAAGAGAGAAAGGAGTCAAAGGAGTACTTGAACAAATCATCGATGAGAACATCCCCAACATGAAGAAGGAAATGGGCATTGAAGTCCAAGAGGCACAGAGAACTCCCCTCAGACGTAACCCGAATAGACCCTCAGCACGACACATCATAGTGAAGCTCGGAAAATACAAAGATAAAGAGAGAATCCTGAAAGCAGCTAGGGATAAACGGGCATTGACTTTCAAAGGCAGACACATTAGGGTAGTAGCGGACTTATCCACAGAAACTTGGCAAGCCAGAAAGGAATGGCAGAAATCTTCAATGCGATGAACAGGAAGGACATGCAGCCAAGAATCCTTTACCCGGCCAGCCTGTCATTCAAAATGGATGGAGAGATAAAGGTCTTCCCAAACAAACAAAAACTGAAGGAATACATCACAAAAAAACCAATCTCACAAGAGATCCTGAGGGGAACTTTATGAAGGAAAGGTTGCAAGGAACACAGAGCACCAGAGACAGCCTTACAAACATGAAACCTACAGACAACACCTTGATTTTAAACCCACATTTTTCAATATTAATGCTGAATGTAAACGGACTAAACTCTCCAATTAAAAGACACGGGGTAACAGAATGGATTAGAAAACAAGACCCATCTATCTGCTGTCTTCAAGAGACCCATTTTAAACCTGAGGACACCTTCAGACTGAAAGTGAGGGGATGGAGAACTATCTACCATGCTACAGGAACTCAGAAGAAAGCTGGAGTAGCCACACTTATATCGGAAAAACTGGACTTTAAAGTAAAAGATGTAATAAGATATGAAGAAAGGCATTATGATAATAATAACAGGGACTATCCAGCAGGAAGAGCTCACAATTATAAATATCTATGCGCCAAATACTGGGGCACCCAAATTGGTAAAGCAACTAATTACAAATGTAAGCTATCTTATTGATAAAAATGTGCTAGTTGCAGGAGACCTTAATACTCTGCTCAGAGCGCTGGATAGATCCACTAAACAGAGAATCAGCATAGAAACAATGGACCTGAACGACACGCTGGAACAGATGGGCCTGACAGATATCTTCAGGGCCCTTCATTCAGAAACAAAGGAATTTACATTCTTCTCAAATGCACATGGTACATTTTCCAAGATAGATCACATTTTGGGGCACAAGGAAGCGCTGAATAAGTATAAAAAAATTGAGATCATACCATGCACACTTTCAGACCACAAAGCTTTGAAACTTGCACGCAACCACATGAAAAAGTCTGGAAAACCCCCACAAACATGGAGGCTAAAGAACAACCTACTAAAAGACGAGTGGGTCAACCAAGCAATCAGAGAAGAAATTTAAAAGTACATGGAAACAAAGGAAAATGAAAATACAACAATCCAAATGCTCCGGGATGCAGCAAAGGCAGTCCTGAGAGGGAAATATATTGCAATCCAGGCCCACCTCAAGAAACAAGAAAAATTCCTAACACAAATGCTAACGGCATGCCTAAAGGAACTAGAAGCAGAACAGCTAAGACAGCCCAAATCTAGCAGAAAGAGAGAAAACACAAAGATTAGGGCACAAATTAATCAGATGGAAACAGAAAAAGTAGTGAAACAGATCAATGAAACCAAGAGTTGGTTCTTTGAAAAAATAAACATAATTGATAATCCTCTAGCTAGGCTCCTCAAAAAGAAAAGAGAGAGAAACCAAATTAATAAAATCACGAACGAAAATGGACTGATTACAACCAATCCCTCAGAAATACAAGCAATAATCAGAGAATACTATGAAAAACTCTATGCCGTCAAATTAAACAATCTGGAATAAATAGACAAATTACTAAACAGCCACATGGTACCAAAACTCAAACAGGAAGAAATAGAAAACTTGGGGAACAGACCCATAAGTAGTGAAGAAATTGAATCATTTATCAAAAACCTCCCAGCAAATAAAAGTCCAGGGCCAGATGGCTTCCCTGCGGAATTTTACCAGACATTTAAAACAGAGTTAACACTTATCCTCCTCAAGCTGTTCTAAAAAATTGAGACGGAATAAAAAGTCCCGGACTCATTCTATGAAGCCAGCATCCCTTTGATTCTCAAACCAGATAGAGCCCCAGCAAAAAAAGAGAACTACAGGCCGATATCCTTGATGAACATGGATGCAAAAATTCTTAACAAGATATTAGCAAATAGAATCCAACAGCATATAAAAGAATTATCCACCACGATCAAGTAGGATTCATCCCAGGGTTGCAGGGATGGTTCAACATTCATAAATCAATAAACGTGACACATCACATTAACAAAAGAAAAGATAAGAACCATATAATCCTGTCAATAGATGCAGAAAAAGCATTTGACAAAATACGGCATCCTTCTTAATAAAAACTCTAGAGGAAGTCGGGATAGAAGGAACATACTTAGGCATCATAAAAGCAATTTATGAAAAGCCCACAGCTAATATCATCCTCGATGGAAAAAAACTGAGAGCCTTCCCCCTGAGATCAGGAACACGACAGGGATGTCCACTCTCACCACTGCTATTTAACATAGTGTTGGAAGTCCTAGCATCAGCAATCAGACAAGAAAGCAAAATAAAAGGCATCAGGATAGTCAAGGATGAAGTCAAACTTTCATTTTTGCAGACGACATGATACTTTACATGGAAAACCCAACAGAATCCACCGAAAGCCTACTAGAACTGATCCATGAATTTGGCAAAGTTGCAGGATACAAAATCAATGTTACAGGAATCGGTTGCATTCCTTTACACCAACAATGAAGCAATAGAAAGAGAAATAAAGAAGCGAATCCCATTCACAAATGCACAAAAAACCATAAAATACCTTAAAATAAACCTAACCAAAGGTGTAAAAGATCCCTATGCTTAAAAAAAAAAAAAAAAAAAAACTTATGAAGGAAATTGAGGAAGCCACAAAGAGGTGGATAAACATCCCAAGGTAATGGATCGAAAGGATAAAAATCGTTAAAATGGCAATATTACCCAAAGCAATCTATACATTCCATGCAATCCCAGTCAAAATTGCACCAGCATTCTTCTCAAAGATAGAGCAAAGAATCCTAAAATTTGTATGGAACCACAAAAGACCCCGAATAGCCAAAGTAATTCTGAAGAATAAAACCAAATTGGGAGGTATCACAATCCCAGACTTTAACCTGTACTACAAAGCGGTAGTCATCAAGACAGTATGGTATTGGCACAAGAACAGACACATAGACCAATGGAATAGAATAGAGAACCCAGAAATGGACCCACAAGCATATGGCCATCTAATCTTTGACAAAGCAGGAAAGAGTATCCAATGGAAAAAAGACAGCCTCTTTAACAAATGGTGCTGGGAGAACAGGACAGCAACATGCAGAAAAATGAAACTAGACCACTTTCTTACACCACTCACAAAAATAAACTCTAAATGGATGAAGGACCTGAATGTGAGACACAAAACCATAAGAATCCCAGAGGAGAAAGCAGGAAAAAACCTCTTTGACCCGAGCCACAGCAATTTCCTATGGGACACATCTCCAAAGGCGAGAGAATTTAAAGCAAAGATGAACTATTGGGACCTCATCAAGATAAAAAGCTTGTGCACGGCAAAGGAAACAACCAACAAAACTAATAGACAACTGACGGAATGGGAAAGGATAATTGCACATGACATATCGGATAAAGGACTAGTATCTAAAATCTATAAAGAACTTACCAACCTCCACACCCGAAAAACAAATAATACAGTGAAGAAATGGGCAGAAGATATGAATAGACACTTCTCCAAAGAGGACATTCACATGGCCAACAGACACATGAAACGATGCTCAAAGTCACTCATCATCAGGGAAACACAAATCAAAAGCACACTGAGATACCACCGTACACTGGTGCGAGTGGCTAAAATGAATAAAGCAGGAAACTATAGATGCTGGCGGGGATGTGGAGAAGTAGGCACCCTCCTACACTGTTGGTGGGAATGCAAACTGGTGCAGCCACTCTGGAAAACGGTGTGGAGGTTCCTCAAAAAAATGAAGATAGAGCTACCCTATGACCCAGCAATAGCACTGCTAGGATTCTACCCAAGAGATACAGGAATGCTGATACATAGGGGCACGTGTACCACAATGTTCATAGCAGCACTTTTGACAATAGCCAAATCATGGAAAGAGACCAAGCGCCCATCAACTGACAAGTGGATAAAGAAGATGTGGTACATATATACAATGGACTACTATGTGGCAATGAGAAAAAATGAAATCTGGCCATGTGTAACAACATGGATGGAACTGGAGGGTATTATGTTAAGTGAAATAAGTCAGTCAGAAAAAGACAGATACCATATGTTTCCACGCATAGGCGGATTTTGAGATACTAAGCAAAAACTTGGGGGAAAGGCAAGAGTAGAAAGGAAAAAAAGACACAGAGAGGAAGGAAGAGAAAACATAAGAGACTCTCAAAGATTAAGAACAAACAGAGGATGAGGGGGGTGAGGGAGGGGGGAGAGGGGGTGACGGGCATTAAAGAGGGCACGTGTTTGGATGAACACTGGTGTTATATGTAAACCAATTTGAAAATAAACTATTAAAAAAAGATAAATAAACATTATATATTTGAAAAAAATAAATATTTATTCCTGCAATATAGGAGCACTCAAATATATAAATCAATCAATAACAGATTTCGTAACCCATTGATAATAATAAATAATACTAAGGGACTTTAACACCCCACTTACAGCAATGGACAGATCATCTAAGCAGAAATTCAGCAAGGAAACAATGGCTTTGAATGACTCACCATTTAATTAACAGATATATTCAGAACATTTCATCCTATTTAAATGTTTATTCATATATTTTGAGAGAGAGCACACGTGAGTGGGGGAGGAGCAGAGAGACATGGAGAGAAAGAATCCCTGCTTTCAGTGTGAAGCCTGACATGGGGATTTATCTGATGAACCATGAGATCATGACCTGAGCCGAAATCAAGAGCTGGACACTTAACAGACTGAGCCACCCAGGGGTCCCCAAAACATTTCATCCTAAAGCAGTAGAATACACATTCTTTTACAGTGGACATGGAACATTCTCTAGAATAGATTACATACTGGGTCACAAATCATCCCTAAACAAGCACAAAATTATTGCAATCATACCATGCATATATTCAGACCACAATACTGTGAGACTAGAAGGGTGGAAACTATACATGAGAAAATATATGGAACGACCAAAAATACATGGAGATTAAAGTGCATACTACTAAAGAAACAATGGGTTGACCAGGAAATTAAAGAAGAAAGAAAATACACATGGAATCAAATGAAAATGAAAACACAACATTTAAAAACCTTTGGGATGCAGAAAAGATGGTCTTAAAAGGAAGTACATTGCAATACAAGCTGAACTTAAGAAGCAAGAACGGTGTCAAATACACAACTTAACCTTACAGCTAAAGGAGCTAGAAAAGTAACAGCAAAGAAAGCCTAAAACCAGTGGAAGAAGGGCAATAATAAATATTAGAGTAGAAATAAATTGAAGGGGAAAAAAAAGCCACAGAGAGGAAGGAAGACATGATATGAGAGACTCTCAAAGAATAAGAACAAACTGAGGGGAGAGGGGGTTGTGGGAGGGGTGAGAGTGTGTGATGGGCACAGAGGAGAGCACTTGTTGGGTTGAGCACTGGGTGTTGTATGGAAACCAATTTGACAATAAGTTATTATTAAAAAAAATAAAAGAAAAACAAAAACAAAAAAAAAGAAATAAACTATATAGAAACAAAAAACACAGTAGAACACATCAATGAAATGAAGAGCTGGTTATTTGAAAGATTTAATAAAATTGATAAACTCTTAGGCATATTTATCAAAAAGAAAAGAGAATGAACCTGAATACATAAAACCTTGAATGAAAGAATAGAGATCACAACCGACACCACAGAAATACAATTAATTAGAAGAGAATATTAGGAAAAGCTTTATGCCAAAAAACTGGGCACTCTGCAAGAAACGAGCAATTCCTAGAAACATACAAACTACCAATGAAATAGGAAGAAATAGAAAACTTCATTGGACCAATAACCAGGATAGAAATTGAATCAGTAATCAAATAACTTCCAAGAAACAAGAGTCAAGGGCCAAACAGGTTCTCAGGTGAAGACATCAGACATTTAAATATATTTTAAAGTCTATTTATTTATTGATTTCTTATTTTTAAGACTTTTTAAAAAGTTTATTTATTTATTTTGAGAGAGAGAGAGAGAGAGAGAGAGAGAGAGAGAGAGAGAGTGTGAGGAAGAATGCAAGCAGAGGAGGGGCAGAGACAGGAGAGAGAAAATCCCAAGCAGTTTTCACACTGTCAGTGCAGAGTCCTGCGTGGGGCTTGATCTCATAAATCATGAGATCATGGCTGGAGCCAAGATCAAGAGTTGAACACTTAACCGACTGAGCCATCCAGGCACCCTTATTTGTTTATTTTTGAGAGAGAGGGAGCAAGAGCAGGAGAGGAGAAGAGAAAGAGGGGGAGTGAGAATCTTAAGTAGGTTCCAGACTGTCAGCGCTGTGACCAATGCATGGTTCCATAAACTATTAGATCATGACCTGAGCTTAAAACATGAGTTGGACACTTAACTGACTGGGCCACCCAGGGGTCCTGATGTTAACAGACATTTAAAGAAGCATTAATACCTATTCTTTTCAAACTGTTTCAAAAAATAAAAATGGGGGCTCCTGGGTGGCTCAGTTGGTTAAGCAGCTGACTTCATCTCAGGTCATGATCTCACAGTCTGTGAGTTCGAGCCCCACATCGGGCTCTGTGCTGACGGCTCATCAGAGCCTGGAGCCTGCTTCAGACTCTGTATCTCCCTCTCTCTCTGCTCACACTCTGTCTCTATGTCTCTCAAAAATAAATAAACGTTAAAAAAATATTAAAAAAAAGAAAAAGAAACAGCACTAAACTCATGCATTTGACATTTAAAAAAAATAAAAAATAAAAATGGAAGGACAACTTTCAAACTCATTCTACAAGGCCAGCATTACCTTGATTCCAAAATCAGACAAAGACGCCTCTAAAAAAGGATAATTATAAGCCAATATCCTTGATGAACCCAGAGGCGAAAATTCTCATGAAGATACTAGCAAATTGAATTCAACAGTACATTAAAAGAATTATTCACCATGATCAAGTAGGATTTATTCTTGGAGTGTACGTTTGGTTAAATATTCACAAATCAACATGATACACCACATTAATAAAAGAAGGATAAGAAGCATAGTACCCTTTCAATAGATGCAGAAAAAACATTTAACGAAGTACAGCAGTCATTCTTGATAAAAAGCTTTCAACAAAGTAGGGATAGATGGAACATACATCAACATCATAAAAGCCATACAAAAGACCCACAGGTAATATCATCCTCAATGGAGAGAAACTGAGGACATTTCTTCTATGGTCAGGAACAGGACAGGGATATCCACTCTCACTAATACTATTTAAAATATTACTGGGGTTCTTGGAAGATGGTGGAGCAGAATGGAAGGTCTCAGCATGTCAAGTCCCTGAAACACAGATAGATCAGCACCAAATCATTTTTCACACCTAGGAAATTGATCAGAATGTTAACACAACAGTCTGCATAACTTCAACTACAGAACATGGCAGATAAATGGTGGAGAGGTGAACTGGGGGAGAAAAACGCCACCAAGGTTTGGGAACTGTTTTTATAGAGAAAGGACAGAGAAAGGGAAAGGGGAAGTGTGTGGTACAACGGGATTGTGCAAGAAAAGCACTTCCCCCGAAAGTAGTTCTACAGAAAGAAAGAGTAAAAACACTCCCAAGGTACTGAACAAGAAAACTGTTCCCCAAAACCATTTACAGGGAGAAAGGAGAGGGTTTCAATACCATTAGGAATCTATAAACGGCAGAGTCTGAAATTCTGGAGCTCAGTACCTGGGTGGTGCTCTGGTGAGGGAAAGGGGCGAATCCCCAGGAGCAGGCAGTGGGGGTATAAAGGGTCTATGTGCCACATGGGGAGAAGTTGTTCCCCTGCTTGGAGGGCATTCAGTAGAGGCCATATGGCCTCCTCTCAGGCAAAGAGCCCAGTGGACCCTGGAGAACAGCTACGTTTGTTTGTATTGGAACAAGGACACCACAGTACGGTGAAACCTGGCACTGGTTGTGTGTTGTGAATTGCCACAATCTCTGAATATCTACTGCTGTACGATCACACAAATGATTCCTGGGGCAAGCTGGCACCCCGCCATTGCCCAGCAAGACCCTTCCCAAGAGAGTCAGAGCAGGTCCAAGCTGCAGGATACTCTGAAGTATGGAGTTTTGAAACAC
>PITB01004888.1:19025-106193 GCA_004024585.1 Paradoxurus hermaphroditus
CCCCCCCCCCGCACACACACAGCATGAGCACATATATGCAAGCAATACCTACCCACCCAAGTAAGCTAACCAGCGCCACCTAGTGTAGAACAGAAAGATCACACCAAGCCCTGCCCAACTGTGCCCTCGAAGCACATCCCCTAGGAGACCAGTACAAGCCTTCTGCTTGCTTAGAGACTATAGAGTGTTTCATAGTTTGAGCTCTAGGGGAAACTGGATGAAGCTTCATTCAGGTTTTATTCTGTTTGCTGGTTCATTTACTCATTTTTTCCCTTCTATCTTTGTTTAAACTGTTTACTTCTTCCTTCTTTCTTACCTTTTTCTTAGATACAAGAAGAGAAAATTTATTTTAATTTTCTCTTTAAAAAATTTAAAAATTTCTTCAATTAGTTCTGTTTTTAAATTTTTTTTGTAATTTTAAATTCCATTACACTTTCATTACTTCATTTTATTCTATTATATTGTATACTTATCTTTTAATAATTTTTGTCAAATTGGTTTCCATACAACATCCAGTGCTCATCCCAATAAGTGCCCTCCTCTGAGTCCATCATCCACTATCCCCCCTCCAACACCCTTCTCACCTCTCAGTTTGTTCTTAGTCTTTGAGAGTCTCTTATGTTTTGTTTTCCTCCCTCTCTGTCTTTTTTTCTTTCCCACCTTCCCCTCCCCTATGGTTTTCTGCTAAGTCTCTCAAAATCCACCTATGCAAGGAAACATATGGTATCTGTATTTCTCTGACTGACTTATTTCACTTAGCATAATAACCTCCAGTTCCATTCATGTTGATATGCATGGCCAGATTTCACTCTTCCTCGTTGCTGCATAGTATTCCATTATATATACATATACATATATATTATATACACATTTTTTTAAATTTTTAAATTGTTCTTACTTTGCTTTTCTTTTCTTTCTTTTCTTTCCCTTTTTTCTCTATTCTATCAAGCTTCTTTCAACAAGCAGGTCAAAACACACCTAGGATCTAACTTCCTTTATTTGACTTTTTATTTTAATTTTTCCATTTTTATTTTTTATTTTACTAATTTTTTTCTTCCTCCAAAATGAAAAATAAGTTTACCCCAAAAGAAAGGACAGGAAGAGTCAATAGACATAGAGAAAGCATTTGACAAAATACAGCATCCTTTCCTAATAAAAACTTTCAAGAAAGTCAGGATAGAAAGAACATACTTATGCATCATAAAAGCAATTTATGAAAACACCACAGCTAATATCATCCTCAATGGGGAAAAACTGAGAGCCTTCCCCCTGAGATCAGGAACACGACAGGGATGTCCACTCTCACCACTGCTATTTAACATAGTGATGGAGGTCCTAGCATCAGAAATCAGATAACAAAACAAAATAAAAGGCATCAAGATTGGCAAGGATGAAGTCAAACTCTCACTTTTCACAGACGACATGATATTTTACATGAAAAATCTGACAGAATCCACCAAAAGTATACTAGAACTGATCCATGAATTTGGCAAAGTTGCAGGGTACAAAATCAATGTACAGGAATCGGTTGCATTCCTTTACACCAACAATGAAGCAATAGAAAGAGAAATAAAGAAGCTAAATCCCATTCACGATTGCACCAAAAACCATAAAATACCTAAAAATAAACCTAACCAAAGGTGTAAAAGATCCCTATGCTTAAAAAAAAAAAAAAAAAACTTATGAAGGAAATTGAGGAAGACACAAAGAGATGGATAAACATCCCATGTTCATGGATTGGAAGAAGAAATGTTGTTAAAATGTCAATACTACCCAAAACAATCTACACATTCAATGCAATCCCAATCAAAATTGCACCAGCATTCTTCTCAAAGATAGAGCAAAGAATCCTAAAATTTGTATGGAACCACAAAAGACCCCGAATAGCCAAAGTAATAATGAAGAAGAAAACCGAGTCGGGAGGCATCACAATCTCAGACTTTAACCTGTACTACAAAGCGGTAGTCATCAAGACAGTATGGTATTGGCACAAAAACAGACACATAGACCAATGGAATAAAATAGAGAACCCAGAAATAGACCCACAAGCTTATGGCCAACTAATCTTTGACAAAGCAGGGAAGAGTATCCAACAGCAAAAAGATAGCCTCTTTAGCATCTGGTGCTGGGAGAACTGGACAGCAACATTCAAAAGAATGAAACTAGACCACTTTCTTTCACCACTCACAAAAATAAACCCTAAATGGATGAAGGACCTGAATGTGAGACACAAAATCATCAATATCCTAGAGGAGAAAGCAGGAAAAAACCTCTTTGACCCGAGCCACAGCAATTTCCTATGGGACACATCTCCAAAGGCGAGAGAATTTAAAGCAAAGATGAACTATTGGGACCTCATCAAGATAAAAAGCTTGTGCACGGCAAAGGAAACAACCAACAAAACTAATAGACAACTGACGGAATGGGAAAGGATAATTGCAAATGACATATCGGATAAAGGAATAGTATCTCAAATCTATAAATAACTTACAAACTTCACACCTGAGAAATGAATAATCCAGCGAAGAAATGGGCAGAAGATATGAATAGACACTTTTCCAAAGATGATATCTACATGGCCAACAGACATAAGAAACGATGCTCAAAGTCACTCTTCATCAGGGAAGTAAGAATCAAAATCACACTGAGATACCACCTCACACCAGTCAGAGTGGCTAAAATGAACAAATCAGGAAACTATAGATGCTGGCGAGGATGTGGAGAAGCAGGCACCCTCCTACACTGTTGGTGAGAATGCAAACTAGTGAAGCCACTCTGGAAAACGGTGTGGAAGTTCCTCAAAAAAATGAAATAGAACTACCCTATGACCCAGGAATAGCACTGTTAGGAATCTACCCAAGGGACACAGGAGTGCTTATGCATAGGGGCACGTGTACTCCAATGTTCATAGCAGCACTTTCAACAATAGCCAAATCATGGAAAGAGACTAAGTGTCCATCAATGGATGAATGGATAAAGAAGATGTGATATATATACATATATATACAATATATATGCATGCAGTGGAATACTACGTGGCAGTGAGAAAGCATGAAATCTGGCAATGGGTAGCAACATGGATGGAACTAGAGGGTATTAAGTGAAATAAGTCAGTCAGAGAAAGACAGACATCATATGTTTTCACGCATAGGTGATTTTGAAAGACTTAGCAGAAAACCATGGGGGAGGGGAAGAGGGGAAAGAATAAAAGCCACAGAGAGGGAGGGAGACAAAACATAAAAGACTCTTAAAGACCAAGAACAAACTGAGAGTTGAGGGGAGGTGTGGGAGGGTAGAAAGTGGGTGACAGGCACAGAGGAGGGCACTTGTTGGGATGAGCACTGGGTGTTGTATGGAAACCAATTTGATAATAAGTTATTAATAAAATAAACATTTAAAGATAATAATAAAAAAATAAAATAATAGACAGGAAGATATAACAGCCAGGGGCTTAATCAACACAGATATAAGCAAGATGTCTGAACTAGAATTTAGAACAATAATAATATTAATACTAGCTGGGGGCGAAAAAAGCATGGAATCCCTTTCCGTGGAGATAAAAGAAGTAATATCTAGTCAGGGCAAAATTAAAAATGCTGTAACCAAGATCCAGTCTTGATTGGATACCATGACAGCAAGGATGTATGAAGGAGAGCAGTGAATCAGTGATATAGCAGATAAAATTATGGAGAATAATGAAGCAGAAGAAAAGAAAGAAACAAAGGCAAAAATGCACAATAAAAGGCTTAGAGATCTCAGTGGCTTATTAAAAAGCAATAACATCTGAATCATAGGAGTCCCAGAAGATAATGAGAGAGAAAATGGGGCAGAAATTTTATGTGAGCAAATTAGAGTGGAAAACCATCCTAATCTGGGGAACAACACAGACATCGAAATCCAAGAAGCACCGAGAACTCCCATTAGATTCAACAAAACTGACCATCACCAAGGCATATAATAGCCAAACTCAGAAAATACAAAGACAAGGAAAGAATTATCAAAGCAGCAAGGGAAAATAAAGCCCTTAACCTTTGAGGGAAGAGAGATCGGGACCATGACAGACTGATCCAAGAAATTTGGCAGGTGAGAAAGGAGTGGCAAGATATATTTAACGTTCTGAATAGGAAAAATATGCAGCCAAATGATAGCCTTTATCCAACAAGGATATCATTCAAAATAGAAGGAGAGATAAAGAATTTCCCAAATAAAAACTAAAGGATTTTGTGACCACTTAACCAACCCTGCAAGAAATTTTAAAGGGGGACCCATTGAGTGGAGAAAAGATGAAACAAAACGAAAAAGACCAAAAACAACAAAGACTAGAAAGGACCAGAGAACATCACCAGAAACTCCAACTCTACAGGCAACACAATAGCACTAAATTCATATCTTTCAGTACTCGTTCTAAATGTCAATGGACTAACTGATCCGATCAATAGACATAGGGTATCAGAATGGATAAAATAATAAAACCCATATGTATGCTGCTTACAAGAGGCCTACTTTAGACCTAAAGTCACCAACAGATTGTAAGTAAGAGGATGAAGTACCAGCTATCATGCTAATGGTCGCCAAAAGAAAGCTGGAGTAGCCACACTTATACCATACAAAATAAAGACTGTAACAAGGGATGAATAAGGGCATTAAGTCACAACTAAGGGGTCTATCCACCAAGAAGATCTAACAATAATAAATATTTATGCCCCCAACATGTAGGAACCTGAATATGTAAATCAATTAATCACGAACACAAAGAAACTCAACGATTACCAAATATTTGCATACTTCAAAACCCCATTTACAGCAATAAGCAGATAATCTAAGCAGAAAATTAACAAGGAAAAAATGGCTTTGCATGACACACTGGACCAGATGGACTTGACAGATATAATCAGAACATTTCATCCAAAAGCGGTAGAATACATATTCTTCTCAAGTGAACATGGAACATTCTCCAGAATAGATCACATACTGGGATGAAAATCAGCTATTAACAAGTACAATAGTTCGAGATCACACCTTGCTGAAAACATACAACACTATGAAGCTTAAAACCAACTACAAGAAAAAATTTGGAAGGACCCTGAATATTTGGAGATTAGAGAACATCCTACTAAAGAATGAATGGATTAACCAATAAATTATAGAGGAAATGAAAAAGTACATGAAGCCAATGAAAATGAAAACAGGACAGCCCAAACCTCTGGTATGCAGAAAAATCAGTCATAACAGGGTAGTATACAGCAATCCAGGCCTTCCTAAAGAAGGAAGAAAGGTCTCGAATACACAACCTAACCTTAACACCTAAAAGAACTGAAAAAAGAACAGCAAATAAAGTCCAAATTCAGCAGCATATGGGAAATAATAAAGATTAGAGTATAAATCAATGATATCGAAATTAAAAAACAAACAAACAGCAGAAGAGATCAATAAAACCAGGAGCTGATTCTTTGAATTAACACAATTGATAACACCCTAGCCAGATGGATAAAAAAGAAAAATGAAAGGACCAAAATTAATAAAATCATGAATGAAAGAAGAGAGACCACAACCAACACTGCAGAAATGCAAATAATAATAAGAGAATATTATGAGCAATTGTTTGACAACAAATTGGGCAATCTAGGAGAAATCAACAAATTCCTAGAAACATATAAACTACAAAACCTGAAACCGGAAGAAATAAAAAAATTTGAACAGACCCATAACCAGTAAAGAAATTGAATCAGTAATCAAAATATGTCAACAGACAACAGTCCAGGGCTGGATGATTTTGTGGGTGACTTCTACCAAACATTTAAAGAAGAATTATCACCTATTCTTTTGAAGGTATTCCAAAAAATAGAAATGGAAGGAAAACTTCACAACTCATTTTACGAGGCCAGTATGACTTTGATTCCAAAACCAGATAAAGACTCCAATAAAAGAGGAAGTATAGACCATTTCCTTGATGAACATGGATGCAAAATTTCTCAACAAGATACTAGCAAACTAGATTCAACAATACATTAAAATAATTATTCAGCATGATTGAGTGAGGTTTATTCTTGGGATGCAGGGCTGGTTCAATATATGTAAATCAATCCATGTGATACATCACATTAATAAAAGAAAGGATAAGAAACACATTATTCTCTCAATAGATGGAGAGAAAGCATTTGACAAAATATTTTATTGATAAAAACGTTCAAGAAAGTAGGGATAGAAGGATATCTCAAGATCATTAAAGCCATATATGAAAGACTCACCACTAATATCACCCTCAACGGAGAAAAACTGAGAGCTTTTCCCCTAAGGATGTCCACTCTCACCACTGTTGGAAGTCCTAGCCTCAGCAATCAGACAACACAAAGAAATAAAAGGAGCAAATCAGCAAGGAGGAAGTGAACCTTTAACTCTTCACAGATGACATGATACTTTATGTGGAAAACCCAAAAAAATCCACCAAAAAACTGCTAACTGATACATAAATTCAGAAAAGCCACAAGATATAAAATTAATGTACAGAAATCAGTTGCATTTCTTTCTTTTAAGTTTTTTAATGTTTTTTTTTAATTTATTTTTTAAGAGAGAGAAACAGCTAGAGAGAGAGAGAGAGAGAGCACAGATTGGGGAGAGGCAGAGAAGGAGACACTGAATCTGAAGCATGTTTCAGTCTCAGAGCTGTCAGCACAGAACCTGATGCAGGGCCCGAACTCATGAACTGCAAGATCATGACCTGAGCTGAAGTTCAATGCCCAACCAACGGAGCTACCCAGGTGCCGCTTGGTTGCATTTCTATACAACAATAATGAGGCAGCAGAAAGAAAAATCAAGGAATCAATCCCATTTACATTCGCACCAAAATCCGTAAAATACCCAGGAATAAACCTAACCAAAATAGGTGAAAAATTTAACTGAAAACTATAGAAAGCTCATGAAAAAAAATTTGAAGACTAAAAAAAAAAAATGGAAAAACATTCCATACTCATGAATTCAAGAACAAGTATTAAAATATTGATACTATCCAAAGAAATATACATATTCAATGCAATACCTATCAAGATAACACCAGCATTCTTCACAGAGCTAGAACAAACTATCCTAAAATTTGTATGGAGCCAGAAAAGACTCAGAATACCCAAAGCATCCTGAAAAATAAAACTAAACCTGGAGGCATCACAATTCCGGACATCAGGCTGTATTACAAAGTTGTAATCTTCAAGACAGTATGGTACTGGCACAAAAACAGACACTTGGATCAATGGAACAGAACAGAGAACACAGAATTGGACCCACAAATGTATGGCCAACTAATCTTTGACAAAGAAGTAAAGAATATCCAATGGGAAAAAAAAAAACAAAAAACAGTCTCTTCAGCAAATGGTGTTGGTAGAACTGGACACCGACATGCAGAAAAATGAACCTAAACCACTTTCTTACACTATACACAAAAATAAACTCAAAGTGAATGAAAGACTTAAATGTAATACAGGAAGTCATCAAAATCTTATAGGGGAAAACAGATAACAACCTCTTTCACTCAGGCATGTAACTTTTTTCTTGACATGGCTCAGGAGGCACGTTAATAAAAGCAAAATGTACTATTGGCACCTCATTAAGATAAAGAGCTTCTGCACAGTGAAGGAAACAATCAGCAAAACTAAAAGGCAACTGACTGAATGGGAGAAGATATTTGCAAATGACATGTCAGATAAAAGGTTAGTATCAAAAATCTATAAAGAACGTATCAAACTTAACACCCAAAAAACAAATAATTCAGTGAAGAAATGGGCAAAAGATGATGAATGACACTTTTCCAAAGAAGACATCCAGATAGATAATAGACACATGAGAAAACGCTCGATATCACTAATCATCAGGGAAATACAAATCAAAACCACAATGACATGCCGTTACCCCTGTCGGAATGGCTACAATGAACAACTCAGGCAAAACAGATGTTGGCAAGGATGTGGAGAAAGAGGAACCCTTTCACACTCCTGGAGGGAATGCAAACTGATGTGGCCTCTCTGGAAACAGTATGGATGTTCCTCAAAAAATTAAAAATGGAACTACCCTATGACCCAAAAATTACACTACTAGGTATTTATCCAAAGGATACAGAAGTGGTGTTTTGAAGGGACATATGAACTCCTATGTTTATACCAGCGCTATCAAAAATAGCCAAAGTATGTAAAGAATCCAAATGTCCATGGACTGATGAATGAATAAAGAAGAGGTGGTATATGTATACAATGGAATATTATTTGGCAATCAAAAAGATTGAAATCTTCCCATTAGCAACAACGTGGATGTAACTAGTGTGTATTATGCTCAGTGAAATAAGTCAGACAGAAAGTCAAATATCATATGACTTCATTCATATGTGCAGTTTATGATAAGAATAGATGAACATAAGGAAAGGGAAGCAAAAATAATATAAAAACTGATAGGGAGACAAACTATAAGGGAATCTTAAATACAGAGAACAAACTATTGGTTGCTGGAGGGGTGTTAGGTGGGGGGATGGTCTAAATCGGAGAGGGGCATTAAAGAGGACACTTACTGGAATGAGCACTGGATGTTATATGTATGTGAGGAATCACTAATTTCTACTCCTGAAATCATTATTACACTATATGTTAACTAAAGTGGATGTAAATTTTAAAAAAAAATAATAAATTAAACAAACAAAAAAAAAACATAGTACTGGAATTTGTAGCCTTATCAATCAGACAACAAAAAAGAAATAAAAGGCCTCCAAGTCCGCAGGAAGAAGTCAAACTTTCCCTATTTGCAGATGACATAATTCTCTATGTAGAAAACTTGTAAAACTCTACCAAAGAATTGCTAGAACTAATACATGAATTCAGCAACTTTGTAGGATACAAAACCAACGTATTAAACTATGATGTGTTTCTATACAACAATAATGAAGCAGCAGAAAAAAAGTCAAGCAGTTGCACCATTTACAACTGCACCAAAAACCATACCTAGGAATAAACCTAACCAAGGAGGTAAAAGACCTGTACTCTGAAAACTATAGTACACTTATGAAAGAAACAGAAGAGAATAAAAAGTAATTGGAAAAATTCCATCCTCACGTATTGGAAGAACAAATTTTTAAAAAATATTTATACTACACAAAGCAACATACACATTTAATGCAATCCCTGTTAAAATATCACCATCTTTTTTCACAGAGGTAGAAAAAACAATCCTAAAATTTGTTGGAAACACAAAAGACCCCAAATACCCAAATCAACCCTGGAAAAGCAAAGCAAAGCTAGAGGCATCACTATCTGGACTTCAAGCTGTATCCCAAAGCTGTCATAATAAATACAGCATGGTACTTGCTCAAAAACAGACAATAGATAAGAATAGAAAATCCACAAATGGACCCACAACTCTATGGTTAACTAACTTTTGACAAAGAAGGAAAGAATATCCAATGGGAAAAAAGACAGTCTCTTCAACAAATGGTGTTGGTAAAACTGGACAGCAACATGTAGAAGAATGAGCCTGGACCGCTTTATGACACCATACACAACAATAAATTCAAAACGGATGGAAGACCTAAATGTGAGACAGGAACACATCAAAATCCTAGAGGGGAACAGAATCAGCAACCTTTTTGACCTTGACTATAGCAACTTCTTACTTGACACATTGTCAGAGGCAACGGAAACAAAAACAAACATGAAATGCTGGAACTTCATGCAGATAACTTCTGCACATCGAAGGAAACAGTCAACAAAACTAAAAGGCAGCCTCCAGAGTGGGAGAAGATATTTGCAAAAGAAATGTATAATAAATGTTAGTATCCAAATTATATAAAAAACTTACCAACCTCAACACTCCAAAAACAAATAATCCAGTTAAGAAATGGGTAGAAGACATGAATAGACGGTTTTCCAAAGAAGATTTGCAGATGGCAACAGATACTTGAAAACATGCTCGACATCACTGATCATCAGGGAAATACAAAGAGAAAACACAATGAGATACCACCTTACATCTGTCAGAATGACTAAAATTAATAACACAGAAAACAAATATTGGTGAGGATGCAGAGAAAGGGGAGCCCTCTTACACTGCTTTTGGGAATCCAAACTGCTGCAGTAACTCTGGAAAACAGTATAGAGGTTCCTCAAAAAATTAAAAATAGAGTTACCTTATGACCTAAAAATTGCACTACTAGGTATTTATCCAAAGGATAATAAATAAATAAATAAATAAATAAATAAATAAATAAATAAAGTGCTGATTCGATGGTGCAGGTGCACATGCACCCCAGTGTTTATAGCAGCCCTATCAACAATAGCCAAAATACGAAAAGAGCCCAAATGTCCACTGACTGATGAATGGATAAAGAAGATGTGGTATATATATATACCTGTGTGTGTGTATATATGTATATACAGTGGAATAGTACTTAGTCATCAAAATGAATTTTTGCATTTGCATTGCATTTGCAATGACATAGATGGAGTTAAAGTGTATTATGCTAAGGAAAGTAAGTCAATCAGAGTATGAGAAATACCACATAATTTCACTCATATGTGGAATTTAAGAAATAAAACAGGTGAACATAGGGATGGGGGAAAAAGTTGGAGGGAAATAAACCATAAGAGTCTTTTAATGATATAGAACAAACAGATTTGATGGAGAGAGTTGGGTGGGGAATGGGCTAAAGGTGATGGGTATTAAGTAGAGCACTTGCTATGATGAGCACTGGGTGTTACGTGTAAGTGATGAATCACTAAATTCTAGTCCTGAAACCGATATTACACTATAGGTTAAATAACTAGAATTTAAATAAAAAGTTGAAAAAAATCATGCACTTTCAGGGATTACATTCTGTTAGGAAAACAACAGTATACATATTAACTAAGTAAATTATATGGTATGTTAAAAGATGACATATGTTATAGAAAAGATATAAGGTAAACATGGAGTAGATTAAGGTAATAAATATTTATTGACCATGTGATCTCTGTGAATTGCCTGTTCATAATTTTTATAAAGTTTTCTATGGATTCTTTGTTTTTTGAATCATTGAATGTATTTTTGTTATTTCATTTATTTTAACTAAAAATGTTTGTAGCTTAATCTCATTTTCTTCCACTTCGCATATGACGTTTTTTGAAATTTTGAATATTTTTAAATATGCAATGTGAAAATGAATAAAATATATATGAATATTAAAACATTTCATATTCTAAAAAATAAATTTATTGCTTTTCCTTCCATACCTGTGGTGTTTGGGTTTTTTTTCTTTTTGCCTTGAAATGAAATTTTACCCATTTTCATAGGATAAAACATAAACATTAACTTCTATTTCATATTCTAAAAGTTTTACAAATGTTACTTTCCAAGTTTAAGCATTGTCTTTTTTTCCACTTGGAATTTATTATCTGTGTAAAGTGTGATAAAGGGGTTTAAGTTTATTTTTGGCATATGGCAAACACATTGCTGCAGTACCATTTATTGAATAAGATATCTTTTCATCATTCATCTGAAATGTCACTTCTATTATGATTCAAGTTTCCTATATGCAAATCTATTTCTAGGTCTTTCCACTGTTTTGTTTTGATCTCTCTTTTTCCATCCTTGAACCCCATACAAATTACTTTTCAGAGTTGTCAGAGGTGATTCTGTTTAAATATGAGACAAATTATGTTTTGCCTATGCTAAAAATTCTCAAATGGCTCCTTATCATATTCCGTGTATAAGCTAAATTTCATTCTAGGACCTCCAACTCTCTATGCTATCTGCTTCTCCCATATCCTCATCACCTGTCTGAACTCACTTTCTGATATTCTCTACTTTGGTCAATCAGCTTCAGCAATGCCGATACCCTCTGTGTTCCTCGAATATGTCAGGTTTACCGCTGGCTGCGGCCTCAACACTTGCTGTTGTTCTAAGTTGAGTGCTCCTTCCCCAGACAGCCACAGGGCCAGGTCTCTAATTGCTTTCAAGTCTTTACTCAAAAGCCATGTTCTCAGTGAGATCTTCTCTGGACCTGCTATTTATCCTATCAGCTTTCAACCTGAAATTCCTGTTCTCTATTCCTTGTCTTACTTATCTTTTCTTCTTAACAATTACCATTTTGAAAATAATTTATACTTTCCTTATTTCATCTTGGCTACTATCTGTCTCCCACAGTAAAATGTAAGCCTCATAAAGGTAAGATTATTTTATTTGTTTCTTTTGCTCATTACCATATCATCAATACCTGTGCCTAGAAGACTGCCTGACAGAGAGCCCACTTAAAGAAAGTATTGGCAGCGTAAAGTTAAAAGAAATGAATTTAAAGGCAAATGGAGTGAAAGTAAGCCAAAAATGGGGCTAAGTAGTTTCCTGTGGATTTATCCCCAAAACTATAAATGCAAATGCCTCCAGGGGACAACTGGGATTTTTATTAGAGTGAAGCAGACCAACTAGGTGCATGCCCAAGCTGAGAGCATTCAGAATGGGCTGAGCCTTTCCTCAGACCCAACTGCTTGTATCCTTGTTAGAATGTGTGTCCTAATCTTCAGGTTTTTTTTAAATGTACATCATAAATATGGATTTTTGTGATGTAAAATTTCCCAAATGTCTAAGTAGCTAATTTTAAAATAGGATATAAATCACTAGAATCAAACAAAGCATGACAGCTGGCTGAAATTGGCCCATGTAGGTGTTTGCTAGATGAAACTGTGTGATGTATAAAAGAAAACTGAGGCCTGCTATGGTGAGATGGGCTTGCTTTGTGTAATTCTTCAGGCAAACAACTTCAGGTCATGTTGGGTTATACCTTCTTTGATTTCTGGAAGCTTTCTGCCTCTCCTTCCCTTTCCTATGCATGGAGGTAGGGAAGTCTGGGCAGTGGGGTCACCTTAACTCTTTCTTTGAGAGAAGGAGTATATTTTAGTGAAGTGTAGGGTGGGGAAACCAAGGAGAAGGTTTTGAAGGAACTTCCTCAGCAGTACTGGGAAAGGTATGAAGGAGAAGAGAAGGACACAGATCCATGTGTTAGGACACAATAACTTGGAGGAATTTTATTGGGATTATTGCACCCTCTCCCCACCAACCACCACCCCTCTATGTGGCATTATATAGTTGAAGTATTTAGTTATACAAAATCATAACTTGTAGCCCAACAGTTCCATGGCATTCATTTCGCCTGGAAACAGAACTGAACAAACGTCCATCACAGCTTCCTTTTATGCTTCCTTTTATACTGGCCAGGAGGTGCCTGTGAAAGGTCAGCAGCCACCTTATTTTAAGGGGTATAGCCTGAATGGGGCTTTTGGGGGCAGCAGATATCTACTTGGGAGGATCACTGAGTGCTGCCACCTGTGGTTTTAGGAAGCTGCTGAGAGAAATATGGACTGTCAAGTACTTCTCATGCCCTGGAGAGAAACAACTGGCTCAATTCACTGATGCACTTCTTGTGTAGGGAGGCAAGACACAGTACAGTAGGAGAAAGAAGAGTGAGTGGATTGCTGTACCTCGGTTCAGCAAGGTTTTATTTTTCTGCATAAAATACTTTCCAAATGCAAGGTGGCACATCTCTTAAGTAGTGAGTGCCCCACCAATCCATTCCTCACAAGAATTGTTTATCCATAGCAGGGGCAATCAACCAGGACCTCTAGGTTCAAGACTTACTGCACCTGGGTCTTCTGGAGAAAGTGGGGAGGCCACCCACAGCCCTGTGTTCAAATGGTGCCATGTTAAGTGTGTATAGGCTGAAGGATGGGGTTCTGCTGAGCAGTTGTGGCATAAACTCCCTGGAATAAGAAAAGCTTTCTAGGTATGTAATTTGCTCCCGCTTAAGTCTTGACTCATCCCTGTCAAAACATCATTCTAGGGAACTTCCAACCCATTTGGTTTCTTTGACAGCTATCACATCCTTTCTGCACAGAGCCAGGGAAGGCAATGTGGATACTGCCCAAAGTCCAACTTTTTCCTGGGCCTTTCCATCTCTCGTGGGCCCCACTCCCCACACCTCCTTTTCTGTATTCTCACTTCCTCTGTCAGTCTTTGTGCTTGGAATTCTTTCTTCCTCAAGTATTCCTCCCCTTCTGGCTCCTTATTCATGCACAGACCCTCTCCTTGAGTATCCTCCAGATTCCTGCCAACTTCCTCTCCCCTGCCCCCTTGCTCTGGATCTCTTCTAAGCTTCTTTGAGTCCCTCTCTACTCAAGGCATTCTGTTTGTTTTCCTTTAAGCCCCAAGATCTAACTCTCCCTCTGTTCCCCTCTCTCAGTTGAGTCTCTCTCTCTCTCTTAGGCCATCCCTCTTCCAGGGAGCCTCTCCATTTCTGGCCCTGCCTCACCTCTTCCTAAGCAGTCACCTCCCCTTCTCCCTCTCCCCACAAACCATTTATAGTTCCTTCTCCCCCCTCTCTAGACCAGATCAGTTAAGTCTTATTCCCTTTTTAGATCACTGATTATGATACTAGTTGAACTTTATCCACAGCCTAAATTTACAGCTGTTCCTTCCTTTCATGGTCCTTCCACCAAACACACCCAATCTTTTGAGCAATACAAATTCCTTACACACAGTATGTCATGTCCACATACATTTATATTTTTCAGAACAAATAACAGATATGCTGGTTAAGACAATGGGTTAATAGGGATCCTTAAGTTTAAATGCACTGAAAAGTAACATTTTTTGTGTGTATCCAAAACATACATTTGTTTTCACAAATGTGGCAAAGTTTACCCTAACAGTTAGGACTTTTTCACCAAATCATAGACATAGATATGGAAATCATCATCAAACTTGATGAAATACACAGAAGGTTTGGCTTTGACTTGGTGAATGACCTTGCCTGTCCTTTTGGAGCCATCTTCTTTGGTATACTCCACATGTTTACCTATCAGGCCATCTATAACTCCTTCTGGTTCCCTCTCTGCTGGAGGAGACTCACTGGACTCTGGCATGATACGGAGGTCTCCTTCTCTGTAATCATCTAGAAGCTGGTACATGTACAAGACAGGATCTTTCTCATAGGTAATATAAAACCAGGCTTTCATGATAGGTGCTTGGGCTAAGACCATTCCCCTCCATTCATCCTTAGAACCATGCTCACCCTCAAACATATGTTCCACAGCTTTACCGATTATGGTATTTGCAAGGCGCACATCTCTGACTCGAGAAAATGGCACCTTATCAGGAAGGATTTTAAGCTTTAAAATTCTTTCATCTCTGTGAAGTTCCAGTCCATAGACACAGTCAATTCCATCATATTTCACCAGATAAAGAGAGGGATTGATAGGCACCTGATCCAGAACGGTTCCTTTCCACTGGGTGATGGGCTCATCGCCTTCCTTCCATCCGTGTGAAATTCTGCAGCCCACTATGTTCCTTCGTGGTTGGGATGAAGGTCTGCCCCTCTGCTTCTTTTGACAGGTCTTTTTCTTCCTCATATTTGCAGATCCGATGTGGTGATCATCACTTTCCCTGGTTTGCTGCCCTATGGCTGCCTTTTTGTGAAGGGTCTTCATACCTGCAAGAGGAGGAAGGAAAGACGCTAGGGAGAAATATTTGGTGTATTATAGTGTGAGAGTTTTTCTCACCTCTGTATCGCAAATTCCCTGGGCACCGGATACATTCAGCCCAAATCATTCTAATGTGTCCAGCAGGAATAATGGATATCAAAAGACTATTGCATGTTTGCATTCAGTGCCCTCCCTCCAGGCTTCTTTGGCTGTGCTACAGGATTAGAGAGGTGGTGAATGTGGTGATCCTGGTGATTGAGGCCCCAGATAGAGGGAGCAGGCTCTTTTGCATAATGCCTGATCCTCTGTTGCCATCCTAGGGCCACCACACCAAACACAAATATTCACGTTTCTTTGCCTCCACCTCATTACCCCATTTTTACTAATGTCACTCCACGTGCCCCCTGCCCATTAGCATCTATTCTTAATCCCTCCCATCCTCATGCCTTCTGCCTAGTGTTCACCTCTTCTTCAAGTCTTTTCCTGGTCATCCTCATTTTCCTGCTGAGCGCCTACAACAACAAAGGTATTTTCATGCCTGGCTACCTTTGTACATCATCCAGGTGCTCTTCAGTTCCCCCGAAACACACATACATACACACACACACACACACGCACACACACACACACACACACACACACACACACACACTCCCCAAATCACCCTTTTTAGTCTCCCTCGTAACCCATCAGAGTACCGACCCCAATTTTCTTGCTGGACACCCACCAACCCCCATCCTCCGATTTTCTAGTCCAGTGCCCACCTCCCCACGTCCGGGGATCGCGGGGCTCACGTGCCCAAATGGGACACCTTGTCGCTCTGCCTCCGCTGTGAGCCTGTGGCGAAAGAGGATCAGCAGGCGATGAGTTGAGTGCTTGCACGAGCTGAGAGGGGAGGATCCGTAGGCGAGAAGTTATCTTGGAGCGCAGCGAGGAAGGCGGAGATGGAGGCGGTGTCCTCAGCACTAGGCTCACTGGTTCTCAGCCTCATTGTTGGCGGCAGCCGCTCTGCCACATCTGGCTCCCACCATACACTGCCGCCGCCGCAGTCTCCTCCCTTTTTCCGTAGCGCAGCTTCCTGCCAGGAGAGAGGCCTCCCCTTCCTGCCAAACACCGCGCTCCCCCACCCCATCCCCAAGTCTCACAACCACCACTGCCCTGGGCTTGGTAGGCCCTCCTTGGCTCCCAGCTCCGCCCCTTTTCAAAGCAGGGAGCCTCCGGGCCCACAACCCCTCCCTCCCTTGGCGCCCACTCTTCAGTTCCGGGAGGCCCCCAGTCTCCTCACCACAGCCCCCACCTCAGTGGCTTTACCCCATCTGCTTTATATCTTAAAGGAATCTGCCGTTTCTTTTCCCCATGCCCGTCTGGAGTTATTATTTATATACAGAAACCTGCCTTTCCTGTCATTAAAAGGGGTTTCAGGTAGGAGGAGAAAAAAGCATGTCAATCTGCCTTCTTGACCAAATCTCGAGATAATTTTCAGTGTCTGGTCATTATCAAACTTTCCATCTTAAATATTTTTTTTCCTTTCTTTTTTTCCTTTTTCCTCTCTTTTAAAATTCTTCCACTGATTGCAAAAGAATTATTGTGTAAAATTCAGCAAATTCATTTGAATAAAATAATCCACTTCTCATTACCCATGGCTTGCAGCAAAATATTAACATTCTTTATATCCTTCGGCTTTTTTCTGATGTCCTAGTAATCTGGGATTAGTTTGCAAAATCAGTCGTTAGAAGTTCTTTGTAAAGTCGTTTTTATGACATTTGAAAATACAGCATATATAACAAGATTAGAAATACTACTCTACATTCAAAATTAACTTTACTTATTTTTATTGAAGCCTTTAAAAGTAGAAATAAGCTATTACCAATAAAATATAATTCTCTTTTATTCCTTAGCACTAATACTATTCATTTCTCCCTCTCTAAAGCTTACAATCAGCATTCAAGTTTTGTATATCCTTACAATATTTAGATATATATGGATTTAAATATAGTATATATTATATATACTATATATGGTATATAATATATAAAATATATAATAAATTGGTACATATATTTGTGAATGGATATTGTGCATTTTCTGTATCATATTTATTTTTTAAATGTACTATGGGGAGAAAAATAATAGTTTTCTTTCAATGGCCCACACCTGACATTTCTTGGAGGTGGTTCTGGATCATTATAAACTAGGTGTATACACCAGGCAACTCATATGATTATGATTTCTCTATACTTTATAAAAACTAACCAGTCCTGTACTTAGTTACAACCTTATCTGGCACTTCTTTTTTTTTTTAATTATGTAAATCCACTCTACAGATACTCAACAAATATGTTACTTTTTTCTTAATGGTTACATTGTCAGCAACTCTGACATAAAGCTCTGATATGTCTCATAATCTAACTTAGTTGAGCTTTATTTTAAACATAAGTTTTGGGGCGCCTGGGTGGCTCAGTCGGTTGAGCGTCCGACTTCAGCTCAGGTCATGATCTCGCGGTTCCTGAGTTCAAGCCCCGCGTCGGGCTCTCAGCTGACAGCTCAGAGCCTGGAGCCTGCTTCAGATTCTGTGTCTCCCTCTCTCTCTGCCCTTCCCTAGCTCAGTCTCTCTCTGTCTCTCTCAGAAATAAATAAACATTAAAAAAAATAAACATAAGTTTTATCAAACATATGCTATTTTCTGCAATTTGTTTTGTTAATCAATATATTTTTTAAATTCATGATATATCTCTAACATTCTTTATTACCTTTAAACTCTATCACAGATGGGGCACCTGGGTGGCTCAGTCGGTTAAGCTTCCAACTTCGCTCAGGTCATGATCTCTCAGTTCCTGAGTTCAAGCCCCACATCTGGCTCTGTGCTGACAGCTTAAAGCCTGGAGCCTGCTTCGGATTCTGTGTCTCCCTTTCTCTCTGCCCTCCATTAGTTCTCTGTCTCTCTCTCAGAAATATAATAAAACATTAAAAAAATAAATTCTATCACAGAATATACATATCTGGTGATATACAAAAACTGGTTATAAAGTTTTCCAAAGTAGCTTTATTATTTTGCTTTCCTATGAGCATTGTACAAGAGTTCTATTTGCTCTGAATCCTCCTCAGCATTTGGTATTGTCAGAATTTTTTTATATTAGCCACACTCATTGGTGTGCACTGACCATTTGCATTATGGTCTTAATTTGTATTTCCTTAATGATTAATGATGCTGAACAGCTTTTCACAAGCATATTTATCATCTGTATATTTTCTTTGTTAAAGAGTATTTTTTTAACGTTTTTTTTTTTTTTTTGACAGACAAAGAGTGGGCATGAGTGGGAGAGGGGCAGAGAGGGCAGGGGACGGAGGATCCAAAAGCAGTCTCTGTGCTAACAGTAGAGAACCCAACACAGGGCTTGAGCCCACAAACCATGAGATCATGACCTGAGCCGAAGTAGGATGCTTAGCTGAGCCACCCAGGAGCCCTTAAACAACTGGGTCTATGTTTTCTTATTGTAGAATTTTCGGTTTTATATATGTGATTTGTAAATATTTTTTCTTCCTGTCTGTGGGTTGATCTCGCAGACTTGTAACTGTGTTCTTCACAAACATTTTTAATTGTGATGAAGTTCATTTTTTTTCTTTTATGGACTTTGTTTTGGCTCTATAGCTAAAACTCTTTGTGAAACCAATGTAGATTTTCTCTAATGCTTTCTTCTGTAAATTTTAGAGTTTTACACTTTACATTTAGGTCTATGACCCATTTTGAGTTAACTTTTGTTTAAGATATGAGGTATGAGGTATGTGTTGAGATTTATTTCTTTGCATATAGTTGCCTAATTTTCGGATACCTTTTGTTAAAAAGACTGCCCTCTCTTCATTGAATTGCCTTTGCCCTTTGTCTAAAATCAGTTGACTAACTTTTTACTCTGTTTTGGCCCTTTCTGTGTTGTTCTACTGAACAAGTTGTCTATCTATTCACCAAAACCCACTCATTTCCCCCCAGCTTTATTGATACATGGTTGACAAAAATATAGTATATATTTAGGTTGTATCACATGATTTGTAAAAGGTGTGCAGTGTGTGAAAGGATCACTGCAATGAAGTCAGTTAATACATTCATCACCTCACATAAATTCATTTTCTTTTTGGTAATAACCCACTATCTTAATTACAGAACTTTAGAATAAGTCTAGAAATTAGTGTGACTCTTCTAATGTTCTTCTGTTGTTTTTTTTTCTCTTTTAATATACTTATTTGACTATTCTATTAACTTTGACTTCATGCACAAATTTTTATTTATTTGTTTGTTTGTTTGTTTATTTATTTATTTATTTATTTTTGAAAGGGAGAGAGAGAGAGGGAGAGAGAATGTGAGTGGAGGAGGGGCATAGACAGAGAGAGATGGGGAGAGAGAGAGAGAGAGAGAGAGAGAGAGAGATAAAATCCGAAGCAGGCTCCAGGCACAGAGCCCAACATGGGGCTTGAACACATGAACTGTGAGATCATGACCTGAGGTGAAGTCAGACACTTAACCGACTGAGTCACCCAGACACCCCAACTTCATGTACAAATTTTAGAATAAGCTTGTTGATATCTAAAAAACAAACTCTTGATGGATTTTGTTCAGTCTGTAGATCAAACTGGGTAGAATTGATGTCCCAACACTACTAGTATTCTAATTAATCATCACATAATATCTATCCATTTACTTAGGTTTTTAAATTATTTCATCAGTGTTTTGTATTTTTCTGCACATATTTCGCTGTATTTATTCTTAAGTACTGAATTTTTTGTGCTAATATGGATGTAATTTTTAAATAATCTCATATTCCATTGCTTACTATCAGTACATAGAAATGTCATTAACTCTTTTATATTGGCTCTATATCCTGCAAACTTGTTAAACTCATTTATTAATTTTAGGAGTTTCTTGGCAGATACTTTAGGATTTTCTAAATAGAAAATCATGGTCTGTGAACCGAGAGAGCTTTGTTTTTAAAGTTTTATTTATTACTTACAAATATGTGGGCCTTTTTGAGGGGTCTTCTATAATCAATTTCCCTTTTTTCTCTTTGATTTTCTTGCTATTATTTATGTGAGTATAAAATATCTTAAATGGAATCTTGATAGAATTATGACTTTTAAGATAGCGCTTTATAAAATGTACATTATATACATGTGAATTATGGGATTGGAAAGAATTTCAGAGCTGTGGTGTTACCTCCATCTTCGGACACTTTCCAGCTATGTTCAGTTATAGTTGGAGCTGATGACAATGGACAAGTTAGAAATTTTCCTTCCTTCAGGGCAAAATCACCTTCAGAAGCTTAAGGTCCCCATAGAGGCCCTGCCTGTGGTAAGAATTTGATCTGTCTTGGGCTATTTCCTCTTACTACTGGCACCTAGCAGAACTACTGTGAGATAAAGTTACAGGCATCCAGCTGTCAATCCAGAACCTGTCTCAAGAAACAAGGCAAGAAAGGGGCACCTGTGTGGCTCAGTTGGTTAAGCATCCAACTCTTGATTTCAACTCAGGTCATGATCTCATGGTTTGTGAATTTGAGCCCTGCATCAGGCTCTATGCTGACAACAATGGAGCCTGCTTGGGATTCTCTCCCTCTCTCTCTTCCTCTCCCTCTTTTTCTCTCTATCTCTCTCTCAAAATAAATAAACTTTAAAAAAACAAGTCAAGAAAGTGGGGGATGCAAGAGCTCTCAGGTAGTATCTCTTACTTCAGATCTTCTCTCTGCTTCTTTTGTCATCATCATCATCATCATCATCATCATTGTCATCATCATTTTCCTCATCCCCACCATCATTATTGCCTTTATTTCTTACCCCCACTTCTTTCTCTATCACTTTCCTTTCCTTTCCTTTCCTTTCCTTTCCTTTCCTTTCCTTTCCTTTCCTTTCCTTTCCTTTCCTTTCCTTTCCTTTTCTTTTCTTTTCTTTTCTTTTCTTTTCTTTTCTTTTCTTTTCTTTTCTTTTCTTTTCTTTCTTCCCCTTCTCATTGGCCTGGCTTGGACTTCCAGTATGATGCTGAAATGTGGAGGTGAGAGAAGTCATTCTTCTTATTTTTAAAGATTCAGTCTTTCACCATTAAGTATGATGGATGTCTTCTATCACATTAAGGAAGTTCCATTCCTTTTGTTGTTCACTGAAAGTTTTTTTTTTTTTCTGAAAATACATGTTTAATTTTGTCAAATGCTTTTCTCCACTTATTGAGATTTTCTTCATTGTAAGGAGACCTGATTTCATTGATTCTTATAACAACTTTATTGAGATATAATACATATACTATAAAATTCACCTTTTAAAATCGTGCAATTCAGTGGTGTTTAGTATTTTACAATATTGAGCAACCATAAGCACACTTAGTTTAAGAAAATTTCCATTACCACAGAAGGAAACTTGGTGCCCATTTGCAGTCACTGCCCATTTCTCACCAAAGCACAAAGACATAGGCACCCATAAATCTACTTTTTGTGTCTATAGATTTGCCTATTCTAATCTATTATATGGATTAATCATACAATATGTGGTATTTTGGTCTGACTTTTTAATTTAGCAAAATATTTTTCAAGGTTCATCCATTTTGTAGCCTGTGTCGCTTATCACTTAATTTATTTCCAAACAAACATCCATTGTGTAGAAATCCCATACTATTTATTTATTCATCAGTTGATATACATTCGAGTTGTCTCTACCTTTCGGTTGTTGTTAATTGAATTGCTCTGAATATTTGTATACCAACATTTACGTAGACATAATGTGTTCATTTCTCTTGAATATACACCTAGGAGAGTCATATAGTAACCTACTGTTTAACATTCCAAGGAACTTCCACACTGTTTTCCAAAGAGGCTGACCTATATTTTATTCCCATCAGGAGTATATGAGGGTTCCAATGTTTCTATATCCTAAAGAACGCTTGTTATTATTTATCATTTTATTAATGACTAATGACATTTAGCATCTTTTCCTGCACTTACTTGTACATCTTCTTTGGAGAAATATCTATTTAAATAATTTGCCCATTTTTAATTATATTTTTCTTTTTTGCCATAAAATTTTTAATGTTCTCAACCTAACAACAAACTGAGAAAAAGGCACTACTGCTGTCTTCGTACTTCTTTCATTTTCAAAAAGGTCATTCCTGTGAGCAATGAATCAGATCCTGCTTGATGTTGTGGTCCTATCAGTTCCAGCTCTAACTGTTGAGCAACTTCCTATAAACCACCTTTAGGATATTTTGCAGCTCTTCAGGAGGTACTTCACATCATAAATCAGTGGAAAAAATAATTGAAGGATCTCAAAGAAGTCAAGTTCTTCTTTAGGCAAGTTAGAGCTAGTCAGAATTTTGATTAAATAGCCAAAGTCATAATCTGTGTGAAATTATAACCATTTGACCCCTTTGCAGTGGACCACTGCCAATGTAATAAGAAGTTCTGTGAAGTAATGGGTCTCAATTCCTTCCTTATGTTTTTTAAAATGGATACTAGATGTTGTTAGTATCACTATAGAGTCCTGGGCATACGTGTACTCCATCAAATTAAATTTAAAATTAAACTACCAAGTTGAAGTTGCTGGAGGGTATTCTATTTGCTCATTCATAAATGTCAGTTCTAGCCAACTAATATTTAAGAAGTCTACATTACATTGCAATAGTTGGTACTAATAGTCAGCATTGGTCCTAAATTCTTGCAACCACACCTTGAAAATCGGTGTCCATAACAACGTAATTATGTTTCTGGATAGCTTGATGAATTTTCTCCATCTCTTCATTCAGGTTGCAAACCCAAACTTCACAAGTTATTTGGTTATGATATATAGTTGCTGCTGGCATAGTGAGAGCAGAAGGAGTCTAGATGTTAAGCATCAAAATGTTACAGTAGATTGAAGATTTGTTTGTTTCATAAAATACTTTATATTTTATTTTTGTACTTGTGCCCTTGATCTGGCACTCCTCTTCCTACTCCTCACCATAGAGACAACAACCATCTGCAGTGCAGGTGTCAAGAGCTGAGGCAGGAGTGAGTGCCCCAAAGACACCTCATGCTCAGGAATGGGGAAAGGGGGTGCTGGCCTAAACAACACCATGCTGCACCCTTGCCTCTTGCACCCATATTTTTCTTTTTTTCTTTATTTTATTTTCTTTTTCTTTATTAATTTTATTCATTTATTTATTTTAATATAATTTGTTATCAAGTTAGCTAACATACAGTGTATACAGTGCGATCTTGGCTTCAGGGATAGATTCACATGATTCATTGCTTACATACAACGCCCAGCACTCAACCCAACAAGTGCCCTCCTCAATATCCATCAACCATTTTCCCCTCTCCCCCGTCCCTCATCAACCCTCGGTTTGTTCTCTGTATTTAAGAGTCTCTTATGGTTTGCCTCCCTCTTTCTGTTTGTAGCTATTTTTTCCCCTTCCATTCCCCAATGGTCTTCTGTTAAGCTTCTCAAGTTCCATATATGAGTGAAAACATATGATATCTATCTTTCTCTGACTAATTTATTTCACTTAGCAGAATTATGTCCAGTTCCATCCACCTTGATACAAATGGCAGGATTTCATTCTTTCTCATTGCCAAGTAGTATTCCATTGTATATATAAACCACATCTTCTTTATTCACTCATAAGTTGATGGAAATTTAGGCTCCTTCCATGATGTGGGTATTGTTGAAAGTGCTGCTATAAACATTGGGGTACATGTGCCCCTATGAATCAGCACTCCTGTATCCCTTGGATAAATTCCTAGTAATATTCCTTGAATAAATTCCTAGTAGTATTGCTAGGAACCAGCTATTGCTGGGCCGTAGGGTAGGTCTATTTTTAATTTTTTGAGGAACCTCCACATTGTTTTCCAGAGTGGCACAAGTTTGCATTCCCACCAACAGTGCAAGAAGGTTCCCATTTCTCCACGTCCTCACTAACATCTGTTGTTTCCTGAGTTGTTAATTTTAGCCACACTGACCGGTGTGAGGTGGTATCTGAATCCAATTTTGATTTGTATTCCCTGATTATAAATGATGTTTCTTTTTAATATTGAATTACAAGTATTCTATATAGTCTGTATAGAAGTTCCTTATCAGATACATGATTTGCAAATACGTTTCCTCATTTTTTTTCTTTATTGATAGGATATTTTAAGCACAAATTTTTTTTTAAATTAATGCTTATTTTATTTTTGAGAGAGAGAGAGAGAGAGACAGAGCGTGAGCAGGGAAGGGGCAGAGAGAGAGAGGGAGACACAGAATCTGAAGCAGGCTCCAGGCTCTGAGCTGTCGCTATAGTGCCAGAGAGGCTTGAATTCAAGAACCATGAAATCATGACCTGAGCTGAAGTCAGACACTTAACCAACAGAGCCACCTAGGCACCTGAGACAGAAAAATTTTAAATTCTGAGGAATTCTAATCTATTTTTTTGTTGTTTGTGTGTTTTTTTTAAATATTAGTTAGTTTTTTTTTTTGTTTTGTTTTTTTGTTTGTTTGTTTTTAGAGAGTATGAGCAAACAGGGGAGAGGCAGAAGGAGAGAGAGTGTAAAAGAGAGAGAATCTCATGCTAAGCATGGAGCCTGATGTGGGGCTCAGTCTCAAGGCCATGAGATCGTGACCTGAGCTGACATCAAGAGTCAGGTGCTTAACCGACTGAGCCACCCAGGTGCCCCACTTGGGTTTTTTTTAAATGAATTTTCTATCATTTAATTCACTAGAGCAAAATGGAAGCCCTAAAACAGAATCCTCCTCCCTCTGGCAAAATTAAGTCTGAAAGAATTTATAGTCCACTTTTCTCACCATCCTCATTTCTTAGTTTGTTCACTCTCAGTTGGAGTTGCTTCACTCACACAGAGTTTCAATTCCTTTGTTCTCAGCTGTGGCCTGGAACATCTTCCACTGAGATGGGTGAAGTTCCATCAAACCTGTCTATAATCGGGCTAACCCAACCGATTTGTCTCACTGCTCTAGTTTTCTGAAGTTCATAATAATCAGGAGAACATGCATTTTATATATATATATATATATATATATATATATATATATATAAAATGGAATATTACTCAGCCATCGAAGAATGAAATCTTGCAATTTGCATTGTTGAAAATAGGGCTTGATTGTGTTATGGTAATAGAAATAGGTCAGTCAGAGAAAGACAAATACCATACGATTCCACTCATATGTGGAATTGAAGAAAAATTCAAATGAACATAGTGGGGAAAAAGAGAGGGAAACCAAGAAAGTGATTCCTAACTATAGAGAATAAATTCATGGTTACTGGATGGGAGGTGGATAAGGAGATTAAAGAGGGCATTTTTTGGTGACAATCATCTGATATTGTACATAAGTGTCGAATCATTAAATTGTATCCCTGAAACTGCTATTATACTGTATGTTAACTAACTTGAATTTAAATTTAAAAATGGTGAAAAAAAGAATGTGATCATCTCATAGAAACAACTGTTTGTCTCACAGTCAGAAGAGGAAGTATATGAAACACCTCTTTGATTTTCTCTCTACTATTTTCTTCGCTTACCCCCATTTCCCAAGAAGAAATTAAATCTATGCTATGACCAACACTTATGTGGTCTGGATTGTACCGAATGCTGAGATCTAGAGATATAACATTGGTTGGAAAGAAGCCACTGTCATGACTTGGCATTCGTTTGTATTTTGTAGGTTTGGATCCATTGACATACTTGCATGTTCTCCTGATTAAAACTGGGCCACTTTCTCACACAAAAGTAAATTATATATACACACATATAATGGAATGTTTCTTTATTCATTCATCAGTCAGTAGACACTTGGGCTCTTTCTATAATTTGTTTAATAAAAATAATGCTGCTATAAACATTGGGGTGCACATATCCCTTCAAATAAATATTTTTATATCCTTTGGATAAATACCTAGTAGTGTAATTGCTGCATAATAGGGTAGTTCTCTTCTTAACTTTTTGAGCAATCTCCATGCTGTTTTCCAGAGTGGCTGCACCCGTTTGCATTCCCACCAACAGTGTAAGAGGGTTCCCCTTTGTCTGCATCCTTGCCAATACCTGTTGTTTCCTGTTGTTAATCCTTACCGGTGTGAGGTGATATCCCATTGTAGTTTTGACTTCCATTTCCCTGATTATGAGTGATGTTTTAGCATCTTTCCATGTATCTGTTGGCCATCTGTATGTTTTCTTTGGAAGAGTGTCTATTCATCTCTTCTGTCCATTTTTAAATTGAATTATTCTTTTTCTGGGTGTTGAGTTTTATAAGTTCTTTATATATTTTATGAAACTGAACCTTTATCATATATATATCATTTGCACGTATCTTCTCTAATTCAAGAGATTGCCTTTTAGTATTGTTGATTGTTTCCTTCGCTTTGCAGAAGCTTTTTATCTTGATGAAGTGCCAATATTATTTTTGGTTTTGTTTCCTTTGCCTCCAGAGACATGTCTAGTAAGAAGCTCCTATGGTCGATGTCAAAGAGGTTATGGCCTGTGATCTCTAGGATTTTCATGCTTTACTATCTCACATTTAGGTCTTTATCACATTTTGAATTTACTTTTGTGTGAGAAAGTGGCCCAGTTTTATTATTTTGCATGTTGCTGTCCCGTTTTCCCACCACCATTTATTGAAGATAATGTCTTTTTCTCATTGGATATTCTTTCTTTCTTTGTTGAAGATTAATTGAGCATGTATAGGAGGGTTCATTTCTGGGTTTTCAATCTGTTCCATCTATCTATGTGTCTATTTTTGTACCAGCACTATATTGTCTTGATCACAACAGTTTTGTAATATTACTTGAAGTCTGGAATTGTGATACTTCCAGCTTTGCTTTCCTTTCTCAAGATTGATTTCACTATTCGGGTCTTTGGTGTATTCATACAAATTGTAGGATTGTTTGTTCTACCTCTGAAACTGTTGGTGGCATTTATGTGTGCATTGCTTTGGTAATATAAGCATTTTAACAATATTTATTCTTCCAATCCATGAATGTGGAATGTTTTTCCATTTAATTGTGTCGTCTTTAATTTCTTTCAGCAGTGTTTTATAGTTTTCAGCGTACAGATATTTTACTTATTTGGTTAGGTTTATTCCTAGGTGTCTTACTGTTTTTGGTGCAATTGTAAATGGTATTGATTACTTAGTTTCTCTTTCTGTTGTTTCATTATTGGTGTATAGAAATGCAACAAATTTTAGTACCTTGATTTTTTATCCTGCAAATTTACTGAATTCACCTATCAGTTCTAGCAATTTTTTGGTGGAGTATTTAGGGATTTCTATATAGAGTATCATGTCATCCGCAAATAGTGAAAGGTAGAATTCTTCCTTGCTGATTCTATTTCTTTTTTCTTTGTGTTGTCCGATTGCTGTGGCTAGGACTTCCATTACCATGTTAAATAACAGTGGTGAGAGTGAACATCCTTGTCTTTCTCCTGACCTTAGAGGAAATTCTCTCACTTTTCCATGTTGACAATGATGTTAGCTGTGGAGTTTTATATATGGCCTTTATGTTGTTGAGGTACATTCCTTCTATTCATACTTTGTTGAGGGTTTTTATCATGAAAAGATGTTGTGCATTGCCAAATGCTCTTTCTGCACCTATTAAAGAGTCATATGGTTCTTATAATTTCTTCTATTAATGTGATGCATCACATTGGTGGATTTGCGAACACGAACCACACTTGTAGCCCAGGAATAAATCTCACTTGATCGTGGTGAATAATTCCTTTAATGTACTCTTGGATTCGATTTGATAGGAACTTTGTGTGAATTTTTGCATCCAGGTTCATCAGGGATATAGGCCTGTAATTCTTCTTTTTAGTGGCACCTTTGTCTGGTTTTGGAATCAAGGTAATGCTGGCCTTGTAGAATGAGTTTAGACGTTTTCTTTAAATTTTTATTTTTTGGAACAGTTTGAGAAAAATAGCTATTACATGTTTTTTGTAAATGTCTGGTAGAATTCTCCTGTGAAGCCATGTGGCCCTGGACTTTATTTGTTGGGAAACTTTTGTTTACAGATTCAATTTCTTTGTTGGTTATGGGTCTGTTCAAGTTTTTTGATATCTGCCTCTTTCGGTTTTAGTAGTTTGTATGTTTCTAGGAATTTACACACTTCTTCCAGATTCTCCAATATGTTGGCATATAGTTTTTCATAGTTTTCTTATAATTGTTTGTATTTCTATGGTGTTGGTTGTGATATCTCCTCTTTCAGGTGTGATTTTATTTATTTGAGTCCTTACTCTTTTCTTTTTTGTAAGTCTGGTTAGGGGGTTATCAATTTTATTAAGTCTTTCAACAAACCAGCTCTTGGTTTATTTTATCTGTTCTACTGTTTTTTATTTGTTTATTTCTGTATCGTTTATTTCTTCTCCAATCCTTATTATTTTCCTTCTCCTGGCTTTAGGCTTTCTTTACTGATCCTTTTGTAACTCCTTTAGGTACAAGGTTAGGTTGTGTATTTGAGACTTTTCTTGCTTATTGATGTAGACCTGCATTGCTATATACTATCCTTTTTGGACCACCTTTGCTCCATTGCAAATGTTCTTGACTGTTGAGTTTTCATTTTCATTTGGTTTATGTACTTTTTAAATTTCTTCCTTAATTTCTTGGTTAACCCTTTCATTATTCAGTATGATGTTCTTTAACCACCATGCATGAAAGATATTTCCAAATTTTTTCTTGTGTTTGACTTCAAGTTTCATTCCATTTTGGTCTGAAAATATGCATGGTATGATCTCAATATGTTTATACTTGTGAGTCAGTATGTAATCTATTTTGGAGAATGATTCATATGCACTCAGAAAGAATGTGTATTCATCATTATGATGAATGTTCTGAATATATATGGGAGTCCATCTTGTTCTGCATGTCATTCAAAGCCATTGTTTCCTTTTTGATTTTCTGCTTAGATGATCTGTCCATTAATGTAAGTGGGTGTTAAAGTTCCTTACTATTATTATCAATGAGTGTCTTTATGTTTGTTATGGATTGATTTATATATTTGGGTTCCTCCAAGTTGGGGGCATAAATATTTATAATTGTTAGTGCTTGTCGATAGACGTCTTTATTATGATATAGTGCAGTTTATCTCTTGTTAGAGTCTTTGGTTTAAAATCTAGATTCTCTGATATAAGTATGGCTACTCCAGGTTTCTTTTGATGTCCATCAGCATGATAGATGTTTCTCCATCCCCTCACATTCAATCTGGAGGTGTGTTTAGGTCTAAAAATGATTCTCTTGTAGGTAGCATATAGTTGAATCTTGTTTTTCAATCAATTCTGATACCCTATTTATTTTTATTGGAGCAATTGTTCCATTTACATTTATAGTAATTATTAATAGATATTAATTTAGTGCCAGTTTATTATCTGTAAAGGGGTTGTTTCTGCAAATTTTCTGTGTTCCTTTCTAGTCTTTGTTTGTGGTCTTTTCTTTCCACTCAAAGAATCCCCTTTAATATTTCTTGTAGGGCTGTTTTAGTCGTCATGAACTCCTGTAGTGTTTTTTTGTTTGTTTGTTTATTGTTTGTTTGCTTGTTTGCTCTGGGAATTTTTTTTTTAATCTCTCCTCGTATTCCGAATGATAGCCTTCTTAGATAGAGTATTCTTGCCTACATATTTTTCCCATTCAGCACATTGACTATATCATGCCACTCCCTTCCTGCTTGCCAAGTTTTGTTGAAAGAAATGCAGCTAGCCTTATGTTTCTTCCCTTGTATGTTAGGGACTTCTTTTGTAGATCTTGCTGTTTTAGAACTTTTTCTGTATCAATATATTTTGCAAATTAAACTTCCATATGTCTTGATGTTGACCAGAATTTTAAAAATTTTTCATAGACATTCTCTCACCTCGTGGATTTGGATGTCTGTTTCCTTCCCCAGATTAGGGAATCTTTCAGATATAATCTGCTCAAACAAACCTTCTGTCCCTTTTTTCCTCTCTTCTACTTCTGGGACTCCTATGATATGAATGTTATTATGTTTTATGGAGTCACTGATTTCCCTAAGTCTCTTCTTATGTTACACAATTCTTCTCTTTTGTTCAGCTTTATTATTTTTCATTTTTTATCTTTTATGTCACTTACTTGTTCCTCTTTTTCTTCCACCTCGTGGTCATTACCACCAGTTGGTTTTGAATCTGTCTACATTTCTCGTTTTGGCCTGACTAGCTTTTAGGTTTTTATCTCTGTGGTAAGTGTCCCCTTGTAATTTTTCCTTCTTTACTCAAGCCTAGCAAGTATCCTCATGATTGTTACTTTAAATTCTCCATCACACATATTGCTTATATCTATTCAATTAGATCTCCTCTGTGACCTTATCTTGTTTCAGTTGGGATGAATTTCTCCATCTTGGCATTTTTTCTATGTCTCTTTCTTCTTTGTGTTAGAAAAGACTGTTATGTTTCCTACACCTGAGCAATAATTTTATAAAGAAGAGGTTATTTTCTGTGTAGGGCCTGGCAGTTCAGGGAGTGTCTCTGGCGTGTGCTCCATGCACTCTGCTGCTGTGTTTTGGCTGCTCTATCATTTAGCTGAGCCATCTGCAGATGGTCCCCTTGCCTGCAGTGGGTAATGTTTGGTCTGTGACCAGTTTTTACTAGATGTGCTATGGTCTGCTTGTTAAATTATACATGATACTATTTCCAGTAGAACTGAAGCCCATAGAACTCTCTGGCTTGGGAGATGTCGTGTGGCTTCTTCTGGTATTTTTTTGGAGGGGGCCAACCACACGAAGATCTAGGCAAACTTGAATGAGGTCAATATTGGCAGAGCGGAGGAATGTAGGATACAATGTAAGCAGGTTAGGCAGCCAGTGTTGGTGCTGTGATGTTTATTGAAGGTGGGTGGCTCTGCGTTTATAGTGATGGGACAGGGGAGGGACATGTCACCAGTCAGTTCCTTTGTTCCTGGAAAGGGAACCCCGTGCTTGCTGCTCCCAGGGAAACACTCCATGAAAGGTGTCCCAGATGCCCTTCAGAATGTTGTTTTCATGCTGTCTGCCTCTGGGTCGCCTGCCTGCCTCATCTCTAGATCCAGAACAGTGCCTTCCATGTTCTATCCCAGTCAAGTTTGCTGACTTTTTAAATTCCAGGCTTTAGGGGCATGTTGTAGGCTGAAACCTAGGCTGGTATTCCTGAGGAGGTTTTCACTGCACTGGAAATGAGGGAGGCCTGATTAAGAGGGGCAGCCATGCCATAGCATAGGGGCATGGAACCTTAAGCAAGTGTCTGGGCTGACCTGTCCTCTGCAGATTACTGTGCACTTATGCTGAGGGGTAGGAGGGGGAAATGGCACCCACTGTCTCTTTTGTCCCCAAAGAGGTGGCTCTGTGAATGCAACCCCTTAGTGACAAGTTCCAAGAAGAGTGAACAATGTCCCCTGCTATGTGCCCCAAGAGTTACTAGGATCTCTGCTTCCATGCCATTTGACTCTGGGTTGTTCATCCACTTTCTAACTGTGAGTCAGGCAAGACCCTCAGGGCTCTATTGGAGCTAAGCTGCTGACCTGTAAAAGTCCAGTCTTCCTGTGGTTGCAAAAACTCATGAAAATAAGTGCCTTTTGCTTACCCAGCCAATAGATTTGGGGTAGTGTTTTCCTTGTGTATTCCTCTGTTTGCTCCTCTCACATGCCTTTCTCCACTATCAATTGTCCCTCCTGTCCACTGCACCAGTGATCTGTTTCTCCCCTAAACCATATCTTTACATTTCCTGCTTTCCTCGATGTGGCCTTTTTTCTTCTTTCAGTTGTGGAATTTGTTGTATCAGTCTTCAGGTTGATTTTTTGGGACATTCAGAATGATTTGATAGTTATCTAGTGAGAGACAAGACTAGCCTAGAGTCCTCCTCCTATTCCACTATCTTTGCTCCCCCTGTCCATTGCATTCCTTTTTGAGTTTTGAAGCAAACCTGATTCCTGGAGGTACAGTATTTGGGCACAGGCTTTCATATTTATGCTTTGGATGATATATCTAAGAAACATTTGCCTAATCCAGTCACAATGACTGTGTTGTATAATTTCTTTTTAGAGTTTTTCAAAGAGTGTTATAGTTTATCTCTTACATTTTGATCTTTAATCAATTTTGAAGTTATTTTTTATTTAGTGTAAAGTAGAAATCCAAATTAATTCTTTCGCACGTGGATAATCAGTTGTCCCAGCACCATTTGTAAAAAGACTGTTCTTTCCCCCATTGAATGTTTTTAGTACTTTTGTCAAGAACCAAGTGACTGAATATTCAAGGGATATTTGTATGCACTCAACTCTATTGTAATGAGCTTTATGCCAAACTTTATGACAGAATTTTTGTCTTTAAGCACTTTGAATATATCATCATATGGCCATCTTGCCTTCTTATCGTTGATGAGAAGACTGTTCCTAATATTATTGAGTATCCCTTATGCATGATAAGCCACTTGTCTCTTGTTGCTTTCAAGATTCTATCATCATGGTCAGCTGACATCACAAGGTAATTTGGTAGCAGAAGCTCAATCCTTCAGTCTCTACTAAGCCCCAGAAGCAGGCGAAAAACTGTTTCTCAAAATTAGAGTAATTATCTGCAGAGGATGGCGGTGCTTTGCTTCAAAATACTAAATGTTTGTACTCTGATTCAATATTGAAACTGAAACAGGCTGCAAATAGCATTCTTATCTTATATTCTTACTGATACTTCAATCACTAGTGGTTCTGAAAAATCATTTGGACCACGTGACTCAGCAACTTGCTCAAAAGCCTTGACTGTTGCTTAGTTTTCTGGTTTTTAGGGACCCACTCAAAATTAACAGATTTTTATGTCACTTGGAAAGTTGGCTGGAGTTTCACACCCAAATCAGCAACAGGGGGCCTTCAGACTCCAAGGTAATCCACTAAGTGTTGTGCCTTTTAAAAATTATTATTGGGGGACACCTGGGTGGCTCAGTCGGTTGAGCGTCCAACTTTGGCTCAGGTCATGATCTCGCGGTCTGTGAGTTCGAGCCCCGCGTCGGGTTCTGTGGTGACGGCTCAGAGCCTGGAGCCTGCTTCACATTCTGTGTCTCCCTCTCTCTCTGCCCCTCCCCCACTCATGCTCTGTCTCTCTGTCTCAAAAATAAACATTAAAAAAAATTTATTGTAGGAAAGGGAGGGGAGCTAAGATGGTGGCATAGTAAGAGGACCATACATGTCATAGACACTGGGTCTAGATTTCTTTCTTCTCTAGCAAGAAAGAGAGACCCAGGATTAAAATACGAGAGATAGCTAATGTCTGGGAGAAGACACGAGCCCCAATTGAGTGTCCTTGCTCCATATTTATTAGGATCAGAAGGCTTACAAGCATTATGGACATGCACAAAGAGACAATGAATCTGTGAACGTTAACTCATGGGCGTGAGGGAAAGGGGATTTTGAAGATATATAGTGTTAGGGGTTTGGATCAACATAAAACAAAATCCTGGCACCGTGCAGATTGTTGTTAACAGTAGACGTAAGGTGCCATGTCTGTTTATCTTAGCTAGCTTAGGAGATAAGACAGATACAGCATGTAACCTCAGGGTCAACAAGACACCTTTCTTTTCCTAATTAGCTCCACTCTGGGCAACTTCACCAGGCAGTGGCTTATAGCCCTATTTACCTGTTTACCTAAGTTGGTCCTTTCTTCCTGTGAAAGCATCTTTCTGCTATAGTACTAAATTGGGGGGGCATATCCTCCCTGAATACCTAATTTTATTTACCTAATATACCTTTGTATTGGGGCCTTTGCTCTGCTCTCTCTATACTGGGGCCTTGCCCCTGCCTTCCCTATACCTATTTACCTAATCTTGTTTACCTAAACTTGGATGTGAATATCCTATGGCTCTGTAATTCCTTTTGCCTTGTTAACCCATCAGTACAGGCTCAGGGAATTCCTAAGCTTATTCCCCACACATATTTGCCTCCTTCCTCAAACACAGTTAGATAACTATCAAATCATTCTGAATACCCAAGAAATAGACCTGAGGACTGATAAAAAGAAACTGCACAAATAGAGGGAGAGAAATAGGCCACACCGAGAAAGGTAGAAGTGTGGAGACGTGGTTTGGGGGAGAAACTCATGGTGGGTAATGTGGAAGGGAGGAAACCCTAGTCATGGAGAAAGGTGAGAGAGTGGAGCACATGGGATTCACACAAGAAGAACATCTTTCCAAAGCTATTGGCTAGAAAAATGAGAGGAGCTGAGTTTCATTAGTTCTTGAAACCAGCAGGGCTCAAAGACTGGATTGATTTTTAGAGGCTTGGCTGGGATAGCAACCTGTAGATGCTGCCCTATTCCTGTAGAAGAGGCAGAAAAACAACCTGAGGACAGGGTGTGTGATCTGAGTATGGCCAAAAGTGCTTAGGGAGAGACTGTTTGGAGTGCATCTGTGAGGGGTGGCATTGCCTCTCTGGAGACAAAAGAACCAGTGGGTGCCATTTCACTCTTCTGGCCCCTGACAGAGGCACAGAGACATCTGCTTAGGTCAGCTAACCCTGACACTGGCTGATTAGTCTGCTTTTCTCCAAGTCCCCATGCTCCTGTGTTCTGGTACAACTGATGTTCTGGGTCAAACCTGCATCAATCCCAGCACAGTAAGACCCTTTTCTAGAGGATTTGCACAGGTCCCATGTACACCAGCTCCCTGAAATTTGGAATTGCAAATCTCAGCAGGCCCAGCTGATGTAGTGTCCAAGGTGTGCTGTGTTGCTCCAGGCAAGCAAGCGATCCAGAGACAGAATGTGAAAACAGTGATCAGAAAAAGGCCTGGAATGCATGGGGGGAAGTTATTCGCTCTTCTTCAAGACCTATCCTGACAGCAGCAAGGAGGAACTCCCCTCTCAGGGGACAAAGGGGTTGGCTGGTGCCATTTCCTGTCTTTGCCCCTAAGCATAAACCAACTTGAGTAAACAACACAGTGGCAACACTATCTGCATAACCTGCTTAAACCAAGTTCCACTACCCTATGCTCAGCTGGTACTAATTTTCTTGGGCAAGTGTTCCTAAAGTTCAGCAAAGCAGACCCCTTCCCCAGAAGACCAGACCAACCCCTGCACATGCCGTGTCTACTAACCATAGAGTTCTTCAAAACTTCAGTTCTAGTGTAAATAGCATCAGGTCTCTTTTTAACAAGCATACCGAGCACACCTAGTTAAAACTCACCACACTTTGTCCAAGGCAGAAACACTCTCCTCTGCAGACAAGGAGAACCTCTGGAGACAACTGACCTGAGGGATAGAACAGCCAAAACACAACAGCAAAGTGCACACAGGATATGCCAGAGATATTTCCTGAAGCGCAAGGACCGGACATTATATGACCTCTTTTTCATAAAGCCATTACTCAAGAGCAGGAAACATAACAGGCATTTCTACACAGAGAAGACAGAGATATAGATAAATGCCAAGACAGAGGAATTCATCCCAAAAGAAAGAAGAAAAGGTCATGGCCAGTGATCTAATCAAAAGAGATATAAGTAATATTCCTGATCCAGAATTTAAAGTAACAATATTAAGGATACTAGCTCAGCTGGAGAAAAGCATAAAAGATATCAGGACACTCTTACCACAGAGATAAGACAGCTTAAAACAAATGAGCCAAAAATGGAAAAAATGCAATAACCAAGATTCAAAACTGCCTGGTGTAATGACTATGAGGATGGATGAATCAGAAGAACCAATAAGTGATTTAGAATATAGAATTGTGGAAAATAATGAAGCTGAAGAGAAGGGAGAATGAAATATTTTGGATCATGAAAGTGTACTTAGTGAACTCAGTGACTCCATCAAAGTTAATAACATTCGTATCACAGGAGTCCCAGAAAAAGAAGAGGGAGAAAAGAGGGCCAAAGTTTTATTTCAGGAAATTAGAGCTGAAAACATCCCTAATATAGGTAAAGAAATGGACATCCAAATCCAGGAGGCACAGAGAACTACCTTCAATATCAACAAAAGCAGGACAAGACGAAGACATATTGTAGTTAAATTTGCAAAATATAATAATAAATAAAAGTTCTAAAAGCAACAAGGAAAAAGAAGTCCCTAACTTACAGGGGAAGATCAATAAGGTTAGCAGCTCATCTCTCCACAGAAACATGGCAAGCTAGTAAGGAGTGGCATGATATGCTTGAAATGCTGAATGGGAACAATCTGCAGCCAAGAATACTCTATCTAGCAAGGACATCATTCAGAATAGGAGATATAAAGAATATTTCAAACAAAAAAATTAAAGGAATTGGTGATCACTAAGCCAGCCCTGCGAGAAATATTAAAGAGTACTCTTTGAATAGAAAATATAAAGACAAAACGTGACAAAGACTGGAAAGGAACAGAGACAATCTCCAGAAATAACAAAACAAGTAATAAAATGGCACTAAATACGTATCTATCAATAATTACTCAGAATGTAAATGGACTAAATGCTCCAATAAAAAGTATGTCAGAATGCATAAAAAAAACAAGACCCATCTATATACTGCCTACAAGTTACTCATTCTTGACCTAATGACACCTGCGAATTCAAAGTGAAGTGATGGAGAAATATTTGTCATGAGAATCACATCAAAAGAAAGCCAGTGTAGCAATACTTATAATTGACAAACTAGATATTAAGCCAAAGACTGTAACAAGAGTTGAAGGACCCTATATCATAATAAAGGGGGATAGCCCATAAGAAGATCTAACAATTTTTTTCTTTTTTGGGTTTTTATTTAAATTCCAGTTTGTTCACATATGATGTAATATTAGTTCCAGGTGTAGAATTGAGTTATTCATCACTTACATACTGCATCCAGTATTCATCACAAGAAGTGTCCTCCTTAATACTAATCAGCCATTTTATCCATTTCCCACTCACCTCCCATCTAGCAATCCTCAGTTTATTGTCTATAGTTAAAAGTCTGTTTTCTAGTTTGCCTCTCTCTTTTTTTCTTGCTGTATGTTAATTTGTTTTGTTTCTTAAATTCTACATGAGTGAAATCATACGGCATTTGTCTTTTTCATACTTAATGATAGTTCTTAGCATAATACTCTCTAGCTCTCTCCATGTCATTGCAAATGGCAAGATTTCATTCTTCTTTATGGCTGAGTAATATTCCATAGTAATATTCTATATTCTTTATATATTCATCAGTCGATGGACCCTTGAGCTGTTTCAATAATTTGGCTATTGTAGATAAGGATGGTGTAAACATTAGGGTGTATGTATTGCTTTGAATCTGCATTTTTGTATTCTTTGGATATACCTACTAGAGAAATTTCTGGACCATACGGTACTTCTATTTTTACCTTTTGAGGAAACTCCATACTGTTTTCCAGAGTGGCTGCCCCAGTTTGCATTCCCACCAATAGTGAAAAAGGATCCCCCTTTCTCCACATCCTCACCAATACCTGTTTTTACCTGTGCTGTTATGTTTTAGCCATTGTGACCTCTGTGAGGTGATATCTCATTGTATCTTTTCCTTGTAATTCCTTGATTATCAAGGATATTGAGCATGTTTTTATGTGTCTGTCGGCTATCATGTATGTCTTCTTTTGAAAAATATTTATTCATGTCTTCTACTCACTTGGTAATTAGATTTTGGATGTTGAGTTCTATAATTTCTCTATATATTTTGGATACTAAACATAAATTAGATCTCATTGGAAAAAATCTTCTCCCATTCTGTAGATTGTTTTGTCGTTTTCTAGATTGATTTTTGCCTACATTTTATTTAAATTCCAATTGCTTAATGAACAATGTAATATTAGTTTCAGATGTACAATTTAGTGATTCATCACTTACATACAACACCTTGTGCTTATAACATCAAGTGCCCTCCTTAATACCCATCTTCTATTTAACCCATCCCCCAATCCACCTCCCTTCAGTAACCATCAGTTTGTTCTATATAGTTAAGAGTCTGTTTCTTGGTTTGCCTCTTACTTTTTCTCCCATGTTCATTTATTTTGCTTCTTAAATTCCACATATGAGTGAAATAATACTGTATTTGTCTTTCTCTGACTGACTTATTTCCACTAGCATAATACTCTCTAGCTCCATCCAAATAGTTGCAAATGTCAAGATTTCATTCTTTTCTTTATAGCTGAGTAATATTCCATTATTTATGTTCTTTTTCTAGCTACTTTAGGTGTAAGGTAAAGTTGCATATTTGAGATATTCCCTGTTTCTTGAGGTAACCCTGTAATGCTATATTCTTCCCTCTTAGGACCACTTTTGCTGCATCCCAAAGGTTTTGGGCCATCATGTTTCCATTGTCATTTGTTTGCATGTATTTTTAAATTTCTTGGTTGACCCATTCATTCTTTATGAGAATGTTTTTCAAACTCCATGCATTTGTGTTCTTTCTAAATTTTTTCTTGTAGTAGACTTCAAGTTTCATAGCATTGTGATCAGAAAACATGCATGGTATGATCTCAATCTTTTTGTCCTGTTGGTATGATTCGTGATCTAGTATATGATCTATTCAGGAGAATGTTCTATGTGCACTTGAAAATAATGTGTATTTTGCTGCTTTAGGATGAAATGTTCTGAATATATCTATGAAGTCCATCTTGTCTAGTGATTCGAAATCATTTTTTCCTTGTTGATTTCCTGCTTACATAATCTGTCCATCGTTATCAATGGGGTGTTAATGTCCCCTATCGTTATTGTATTATTATGAATGAGTTTCTTTATGTTTATTATAATTGCTGTATATATTTGCATACTTTCAAATTTGGGGCATAAATATTTGCAATTGTTAGGTCTTCTTGTTTTATAGTCCCCTTTATTATGATATAGTGCACTCCTTCATCTCTTGTTACAGTCTTTGGTTTAAAATTTAGTTTTTCTCATAGAAGTATGGTCACTCTTGCTTTCTTTTGACGTCCATTTGCATGGTAAATATTCCTCCATCCCCTCACTTTCAATCTGTAGGTGCTTTAGATCTAAAATGAGTCAATCATAGGCAGCACATATATGGGTCTTATTTTTTATCCATTATGACACACTATGTCTTTTGATTAGAGCAGTTAGTTCATGTACATTCTGAGCAATTATTGATAAACATGTATTTGTGCCATGTTATTACTTGTTTTGTCATTGTTTCTGGAGATTTATTTGGTTCATGATTTGCCTTTGTCAATTTTCATTTTCCTTTCCACTCAGAGTCCCCTTTAATATTTTTTGAAGGGCTGGTTTAGAGGTCACAATCTTTTTTCTTTTGTTTTCTTTTTTGGTTTATTTGATTGTCTGGAAAAGTCTTTATAAGTCTTTATATTCTGAATGCTATCCTTGTTTGGTGGAGTATTCTTGCTTGCAGATCTTTCCCATTCCACATGCTGAATATATCATGCACCCGTCTTCTGGCTTGCCAAGATTCTGTGGAGAGATCTGTTACTAACCATATTGTTCTTCCTGTGTATGTGAGGGACTTCTTTGGCCTGCTGCTTTTCGGAGTTTTTCTTTATCATTTTATTTTCAAATAGAACTATAGTATGCCATGGTGTTGCCCTGCTTTTGTTGATTTTGAAGATTTTCTGTGCCTCCTGGATTTGATGTCTGTATCCTTCCCCCAATTGGGGAAGTTTTCAGTCATAGTTTCCTTATGTAAATATTCTTCCCTGTTTCCCTCTCTTATTCTGGGACCTTTATGACATGAATGTTATTATGTTTGATGGAGTCATGATCCAAAATTTTTTCTTTCTCTCTAAGCTTCATTATTTTCCATAATTCCATCTTCTATATCACTTATTCATTCTCCTGCTTCTGCCATCCTTGTGGTCATTACATCCAATGTTTTGAATCTTGGTTATTGCATTGTTAAGTTTGACCCGATTGTTTTTTAGCTTTTTAATCTCTGTGGTGAGGGTACCCCATATGTCTTTAATGGTTTTCTTAAGCCCAGTTGGTATCATTATGATAATTGCTTTAAAATCTGCATCAGGCATAGTATTTATATTTGTATCAATTAAGTCCCTGTCCGTGACGGTTTCTTCTTCTTTCTTTTGGGATGAATTCCTCTGCCTTGGCATTTCATCTTTATCTGACTTCTCTGTGTTAGGAAATCCTGTTATTTCCTATCCTTGGGAGTAATGGCTTTATGAAGCAGAAGCCATAGCATTCATGACCGACACTTCAGGAAGTGTCCCTGGTCTGTGTTGCATGCATTTGCTGATGTGTTTTGGCTGCTCTATCCATCATGTCGGTCTACTATAGTATTTCTCCTTGGCTGCAGTTGGCAGTGTTTGGGCCTTGGCCAGAGTGTGGGGAGTTTTAACTAGATGTGCCCTGGTCTGCTTGCTAAACAAGACCTGATGCTGGTTCCTCTAGAACTGACACTTTGTAGAGCTTTACGGTCAGTAGACATGGTATGTGCCAGTTTTTGAGCTGATATTCTTGGGGAACGGCCCACTGCACTGATTCTTAGGCACACTTCCTCAAGAAAAGCAGTACCAGCAGATTGCAGAGGGTGGGGCATGGTTTAAGCAGTTTAAACAGCTGGTGTTGGTGTACTGCTTTTTCCTGAGATTGGTTTATGCTGAGGGTAGTAGGAAGGAAATGGTGTAAATCAGGTCCTTTGTCACTATAGAGGTGAATCTGTGAATGCTGCTCTCAGTGAAGCACTTTCAGAGGAGCAAATAATTTCCTCTCATTCATCACAGGCAATTTTTGGTTTGTTAATTTCACATTCTCTGTCTCTGAGATGCTTGCCTACCTGGAGCAGCACATATCACCATGGGCTCTTTCCCTAGCCATGCCTGCTAAATTTTAAAATTCCAAGCTGCAGGGACCTGGTGTAGTGGGATCTGCATTGGTTCTCTGGGAAAGGGTTTCACCATGCTGGACTGATGCAGGTTTCTCAGTAGCTCTAGAGCACAAAGAAGTGAGATTTGAAGAAAGTAGGCTAAAGATCTTGTGTCAGGGTTAGCTGCTCTCAGCAGGTGTCTCTGTCTCTATGCTGAGGGGTGGTGAAGATAAACAGTGCCTGCTAGCTCCATTGTCCCCAGAGAGGTAATGCCATATCTCAAAAATGTGCTCCAAAAAGTATGAAGTCTCTCTCTGTGCGCCTTCAGCCATTCTCTGTTCACACAGTCTTCCCCAGGTTGTTTGCATGCCTCTTCTCCAGGAGTAGGGCAGAGTCTTCAGGTCTCTACTCAGGGAAATCCCAGGAACTCTGATATTCTAGTATTTGAGCCCCACTTTTTGCAAAAAGTCATGAAATTCAGCTCCTATCCTTTTCCCAACCAATGGCTCTGGGGAAGTGATCTCCTTGTGCATATCCCCATACAACCCACTCTTTCTTTCCTTTCTCAGGAACCAGTGCTCCGTCCCCTTTGCAGCACCCATGAACCCTTGTGTCACAAGCACATCTGCACACTTCCTACATTCCACAATGTGGACTCTTCTCTCCCTCTATTTATGCAGTATGTTTTTTTGAATAATTTATTGTCAAATTGGTTTCCAGACAACACCCAGTGCTCATCCCAACAAGTGCCCTCCTCTGTGCCCATCACCCACTCTCCCCCCTCCCACGCCCCCCTCTCCCTTAAGTTTGTTCTTAGTCTTTGAGACTCTCTTATGTTATGTCTTCCTTCCTCTCTGTGGTTTTTTTTCTTCCGTCCCCTCTTCCCCTCCCTCTTGGTTTTCTGTTAGCTCTCCTAAAGCCTACCTATGCGTGGGAACATACGGCATCTGTCTTTCTCTGCCTGACTTATTTCACTCAGCATAATACCCTCCAGTTCCACCCATGTTGCCACACATGGCCAGATTTCATTCTTTCTCATTGCTGCATAGTATTCCATTGTATATTGCCAGGTACCAGAAGACAATAGCCCTGATGGCGATGCCCAGGGTAAAGACCTAAGGTTCAAAGGTCATTTGCCCAGAGCCTGGACCCTGCTGGAAGGCAAGGGTGTCTACAGGCCGGTACTGGGCAGGGAAGCCATGGAGCTATGGTTTCTATTCCAAGTTGCCCTGTTTGACCCCAGGGGATGGCTGGTTAGTGAGTGACGAGTAAGATCCCTCAGAGGGGGGACAACCTAAGACAGACACAGTCTCTGTGGGGCTATCAGGAAAATCTGTGCAGGACCTAAGAAATATCATTAACCTGGTCTAAGAAGAACTCTCAAGAAAAGCCTCTACTGTGGTAGTTGCAGGGTGAAGCAAAAGGGCTCCAATGTCCCCCCTCCTCAAGCCGGAATAGGTTCTGACCTTTTTGTTAAGTGTTAAAAGCCTTAGAGACATATAGTGTTGATTATTGTAGAAATAAAAACAAAATCATTCAATAGTAATAACATAAAATATAATTCTTAATCTTTTCTCACTGTACTTAAGAGTGCAACCCGACCCTCAGGAATGTGGTAATTGCTGCAGACGTTGGGTTAAGATACTATTAATGGTCAGTAGATATTAAATAATCTTAGGGAGTAACTTTAGAGAAAACATGTTTTTCACATAATCTTTGAACTATAGACAGAGCCTTTAATTGATATCTGTATACTTTGTTCTTATTCTTTCAACGCATGATATTTACCAAAATGTACCCACTAGTTATGCTTTGACTACATGTGAGCTATTTTTTCCCTCATATACTGATTGTTTAAACATTCTATGTAATCTAAAAAACAAGTATCCTTTGTAGTCCTATGAAGTGTGAAGGTCATTTTAGTCAGTTTTTTTTTACTGGGAACCTTGAGAAGTTGGAATGATCTCATCCTGTCTATCTTCATAAAACGTATACTTGCTGTGCTTAGAAAAAATGTATTAAAACCCTAAAAGAATAATAAACTTTGGGCAGTTCTGATACGAGACTGGCTCTGCGTTGTTTGTCCTAGACCAGCCCTCACGCAGGGAACCCTGGATCAGCAGGAATTCTTGAAGCAGGAGCTGGCCTCCCTCAGGACGGTCTCCGGCAGTATGTATATATATACCACCTGTTTTTTATCCATTCATCAGTTGATGGACACTTAGTCTCTTTCCATGATTTGGCTATTGTCGAAAGTGCTGCTACACGTGCCCCTATGCATCAGCAGTCCTGGATCTATTGGGAAGATTCCTATCAGTATAATTGCTGGGTCATAGGGTAATTCTATTTTCATTTTTTTGAGGAACCTCCACACAGTTTTCCAGAGTGCCTGCACCAGTGTGCATTCCCGCCAAAAGTGCAAGAGGGTGCCTGTTTCTCCACATCCTCCCCAAAATCTATGGTTTCCTCATTTCTTCATTTTAGCCACTCTGACTCGTGTGAGGTGGTATCTCAGTGTGGTTTTGATTTGTATTTTCCTGATGCTGACTGACATTGGGCATCGATTCATGTGTCTGTTTGCCATTTGGATGTCATCTTTGGAGAAGTGTCTATTCATATCTTCTGCCCATTTCTTCACTGGATTATTCGTTTTTCAGGTGTGGAGTTTGGTAAGTTCTTTATAGAATTTAGATACTATTCCTTTATCCAATATGTCATTTGCGATTATCTTTTCCCATTCTGCTGGTTGCCTATTAGTTTTATATTGGTTGTTTCTTTTGCGGTGCAGAAGTTTTTATCTTGATGAGGTCCCAGTAGTTAATCTTTGCTTTTGATTCCCTTGCCTTTGATGTGTTGAGTATGAAATTGGTGGGTCTTAGGTCAAAGAAGCTTTGTCCTGCTGTCTCATCTAGGATTTTGATGGTTTCCTTTCTCACATTCATACATTTAGAGTTTTTTTTTTTTTTTTTTGAGTGGTGTAAGGAAGTGGTCTAGTTTCATTCTTTTGCATGTTGCTGTCCAGTTATCCCAGCACCAGTTGCTAAAGAGGCTGTCTTTTTTCCATTGGATACTCTTTCCCGCTTTGTCAAAGATTAGTTGGCCATATACCTGTGGGTACATTCCTGAGTTTTCTATTCTATTCCATTGGTCTATGTGTCTGTTTTTGTGCCAATACTATACTGTCTTGATGACTGCCGCTTTGTAGTAGAGGTTAAAGTCTGGGACTGGGATGCCTCCCGCCTTGGTTTTATTCTTCGGAATTACATTGGTTATTCGGGGTCTTTTGTGGTTCCAAACAAATTTTAGGATTCTTTGCTCTAGCTTTGAGAAGAATGATGGTGTTGGGATTGCATCGAATGTGTAGATTGCTTTGGGTAGTATTGCCATTTTAACGATATTTATTCTTCCAATCCATGAGCATGGGATGTTTTTCCATTTCCTTGTGTCTTCCTCAATTACCTTCATAAGTATTTTATAGTTTTCAGCGTAGAGGTCTTTCACATCTTTGGTTAGATTTATTCCTAAGTATTTTGTTTTTTGTTGCAGTTGTGAAAGGGATTAGTTTCTTTATTTCTCTTTCTTCTGCTTCATTGTTGATGTATAGAAATGCCACCGATTTCTGTACATTGATTTTGTACTCTGCAACTTTGCTGAATTCATGTATCAGTTCTAGTAGGTTTTTGGTGGATTCTGTTGGATTTTCCATGTAAAGTATCACGTCGTCTGCCAAAAGTGAAAGTTTGACTTCATCCTTGCCAGTCTTGATGCCTTTTTTTTGTTCTGTTGTCTGATTGCTGATGCTAGGACTTCCAACACTATGTTAAATAGCAGTGGCAAGAGTGGACACCCCTGTGATTTTCCTGATCTTAGGGGGAAGGCTCTCAGTTTTTCCCCATTGAGGATGATATTAGCTGTGAACTTTTCATATATGGCTTTTATGATGTTTAAGTATGTTCCTTCTATCCCGACTTTCTCAACGGTTTTTATTAGGAAATGGTGCTGTATTTTGTTAAATGCTTTTTCTGCATCTATTGGCAGGATCATATGGGTATTATCTTTTCTTTGTTAATGTGATTTATCACGTTGATTGATTTGCGAATATTGAACCAGCCCTGCAACCCAGGGATGAATCCTACTTGATCATGGTGAATAATTCTTTGTATATGCTGTTGGATTTGATTTGCTAGTATCTTGTTGAGAATTTTTGCATCCATATTCATCAGGGAGATTGGCCTGTAATTCTCTTTCTTTGCTGGGTCTCTATCTGGTTTGGAAATTAATGTGATGGTGGTTTTGTAGAATGAGTCCCAGAATTGTCCTTCCGTTTCAATTTTTTGGAACAGCTTGAGGAGAATAGGAATTAACTCTGTTTTAAATGTCTGGTAAAATTCCGCAGGGAAGCCATTTGGTCCAGGGCTTTTATTTTATGGGAGATTTTTGATAACTGATTCAATTTCTTCACTAGTTATGGGTCTGTTCAAATTTTCTATTTCTTCCCATTTGAGTTTTTGTAGCGTGTGGCTATTTAGGAATTTGTCCATTTCTTCCAGGTTGCCGAGTTTGGTGGCATATAGATTTTCATAGTATTCTCTGAGGATTGTTTGTATTTCTGAGGGATTGGTTGTAATTACTCCGTTTTCGTTCATGATTTTATCTATTTGAGTTCTCTCTCTTTGCTTTTTGAGATGCCTGGCTAGAGGTTTGTTTATTTTGTTTATTTTTTCAAAGAACCAGCTCTTGGTTTCATTGATCTGTTCCACTACCTTTTCTGTTTTCATTTGATAAACTTCTTCCCTGATCTTTGTTATTTCTCGCTTTCTGCTGGGTTTGGGTTGTTTTAGTTGTTCTGCTTCTAGTTCCTTTAGGCATGCTGTTAGAATGTGTGTTATTGATTTTTCTTGTTTCTTGAGGTGGGCCTGGATTGCACTATTTCCCTCTCAGGACTGCCTTTGCCGCATCCCAGAGCGTTTGGATTGTTGTATTTTCATTTTCAATTGTTTCCATGTATTTTTAAATTTCTTCTATGATTGCTTGGTTGACCCACTCGTCTTTTAGTAAGTTGTTCCTTGCCTCCATGTTTTTGGATATTTTCCAGATTTTTTCCTGTGGTTGATTTCAAGTTTCAAAGCATTGTGTTCTGACAGTGTGCACGGTATGATCTCAATTCTTTTATATTTATTCAGAGCTTCCCTGTGCCCCAGAATGTGACCTATCTTGGAAAATGTACCGTGTGCAGTTGAGAAGAATGTAAATCCCTTTGCTTCTGGATGAAGGACCAGAAGATGTCAGTTAGGCCCACCTGTTCTAATGTATCGTTCAGGGCCATTGTTTTTGTGGTGATTTTCTGTTTTGTAGGTTTGTCCAATGTTGAGAGTGGAGTGTTAAGGTCCCCTACTATTAGGACATTTTTATCGATAAGGTTGCTTAAGTTTGTAATCAATTGTTTTACAAATTTGGGTGCCCCCGAATTTGGCTCATAGATATTTCTAATTGTTAGCTCTTCCTGCTGAATGGTCCCTGTGATTATTTTATAATGTCCTTCTTCATCTCTTATTACATCATTCGTTTTAAAGTCTTGTTTTTCTGATATGAGTGTGGCTACTCCAGCTTTCTTCTGACTTCCAGTAGCATGGTAGAGAGTTCTCCAACCCCTCACTTTCTTTCTTTTATTATTATTATTATTTTTTTAAATTTTATAATAGTTTATTTTTAAATTGGTTTACATATAACACCCAGTGTTCATCCCAACATGTGCCCTTTTTAATGTCCGTCACCCCCTTTCCCCCCTCCCTCATCCCCCTCACCCTCAGTTTGTTCTTAGTACTGACTTATTTCACTTAACATAATACCCTCCAGTTCCATCCATGTTGCTACACATGGCCAGATTTCATTTTTTCTCATTGCCACGTACCACATCTTCTTTATCCACTCGTCAGTTGATGGGCACTTGGTTTCTTTCCATGATTTGGCTATTGTCGAAAGTGCTGCTATGAACATTTCCAACCCCTCACTTTCAATCTGAAGGTGTCCTTAGGTTTAAGATGAGTCTCTTGAAGACAACAAATCGATGGCTCTTGTTTTTTAATCCTTTCTGTTACCGTGTGTCTTTTGATTGGTGCATTTAGTCCATTTACATTCAGTGTTAATATTGAAAAATTTGGGCTTACGTCACTGTGTTATCTGTAGATTTCTTGCTTGTAAGTCTGTCTCTGGTAGATTGTGTTCTTTGCAACCTTTCCTTCATAGCCTACCCCTCAGGATCTCTTGTAATGCTGGCTTATTTGTGATGAATTCCTTCAGGTTTTGTTTGTTGGGGAAATCCTTGATCTCTCCATTTTGAATGACAGGCTAGCTGGATACAGGATTCTTGGTTGCATTTCCTTCCTGCTCATCACATTGAAGATATTCTGCCATTCTTTTCTGGCTTGCCATGTTTCTGTAGATAAGTCTGCTACAACCGTTATGTATCTGCCTTTGTATCTTAAGTCCCGTTTTTCCCTAGTCACTTTCAGGATTCTCTCTGTGCCTTTATATTTTGCCGGTTTCACTCTGATGTGTCTTGCAGAAGGTCTCTTCAAGTGTCATCTGAGGGGAGTTCTCTGTGCCTCTTGGATTTCCATGCCTGTTGCCTTCGTCATGTTGGGAAAGTTCTCAGCAGTGATTTGTTCAAGTACTCCTTCCACTCCTTTCTCTCTCTGTTCTTCCTCTGGAACTCCTATGATATGGATATTGTTTCGTTTGAATGCATCGGTCAGCTCTCGAATTCTCCTTTCCTGTTACTGAATCAGCTTATGTCTCTTTTTATCTGCTTCCTTTTTTCCCCCATAATTTTATCTTCTTATTCACTTACTCTGTCTTCTGCCTCTTCAATCCATGCTATGGCTGCTTCCTATTTGCTTTGTACTTCATCCAAGACCTTTTTAAATTGGTCCTGACCGTTTTTATGGTCCTCGAACTGTGCCGACCAGGACCCCTTGCATTCATCTATGTTTTTTTCAAGACCTGCGATTAGTTTTATGTTTATCATTCTCTATTCATGTTGTGTTATGTTGCTTATATCTTTTTTCTTCAATTCTTGAGTTTTCACTACTTCCTGTAGATTCTTTTTAGGAGATTTCTTCTGTTTCCTCTTTTTGGCTAGGTGTGTTTTGGATTCTTTCTTGAAGTTGCCCTGGAAAGGAAAACAGAGTTTTTTGGGGCGTTTTCCTGAATTTGCTTTCCATTCCTTGTAAACTGCAACACCTTTCCTCCCATATTCTTGGAGTTGAGATTATTTTGGTTTCAGTCGTTCTTAGTAAAAGACAAGAGAAATATTGGGTCCCCCTACTCTTCCGCCATGTTGGCCCCCTCCCTTATGCAGTATGTTTTTTCAGACCTCAGACAGATTTCTTGAGTATTCAGAATGATCTGTTCGTTATCTACCTGTATTTGGGTGATTAGGTCAACCTAGGATCTTCTTAATATCTCGCTATTTTAACTCTCCACTTGTGTAGTCTTTATCTGGTTTTCTTTTCAGGGTAATGCTGGCCTCATCAAATGAATTCAGAAGTTTTCCATCCTTTTCTATATTTTTGGAATTATTTGAGTAGAACAGGTATTAAATATTTTCTAAATGACTGGTAAAATCACCTCTGAATGTGTCTGATCATGAACTTTTGCTCCTATAAAATTTATTAATTAATAATTCATCTTGCTTGTAATCACTCTATTCATATTTTGTATTTCTTCCTGTTTCACTTTTGCTATGTTATATGTTACTAGATATTTATCCATTTCTTCTAGGTTGTCTAAATGATTGGCATGTCGATTTCCATCCAATTTTCCCAGTACTATTTGTTAAAGAGACTGTCTTTTTTTTCACATTAAATACTCTTTGCTGCTTTGTCAAAAATTAGTTCACCATACATTTGTGGGTTCATTTCTGGGTTTTATAATCAGTTACATCGATCTATGTGTCTGCTTTTTTGTCAGTATCATCCTGTCTTGATGAGTACAAATTTGTAATACAGCTTGAAGTCTAGAATTGTGACGTCCCCAGTTTTGGTTTTCTTTTTCAGGATTGCTTTACCTTTATGGTGTTTTTCTGGGTCCATACAAATTTTAAGACTGTTCTATCTCTGTGAAGAATGCTAGATTATAGGTTAAGTTCATTTGAACTTAATGTGTAGACTGCTTTGAGTAGTATTGATATCTCACAATATATATTCTTCCAATCCATGAAAATGGAATGTTTTTCCATTTCTTTGTGTCTTCTTCAATTTCTTTCATAAGCCTTCTATAGTTTTTAGCTTACAGATCTTTTAATTCTTTTGTTAACTTTATTCCTAGGTATCTCATGGATTTTGGTACATTTGTAAATGGGAACGTTTCCTTGATTTTTCTTTCTTCTGCTTAATTTTTGGTGTATAGAAATGCAATTGATTTTTGTACGTTGATTTTATATCCTGGAACTTTGCTGAATTCAGGTATTAGTTCTAGTAGTTTTTTTTTGTGGAATATTCTGAGTTTTCCACGTAGAATATCATGCCATCTGCGGAGTGAGAGTCTGACTTCTTCCTTGCCACTTTTATGCATTTTATTTCTTTTTATTATCTGATTGCTGAGGTTAAGACCTCCAGTACTATGTTGAATAACAGTGGTGAGAGAGGAAATTCCTGTCGTTTTCCTGTCTTTAGGTGGACCACTCTGACTTTTCCACCATTAATATTAGGTTAATATTAGCTGTGGGCCTTTAATACATGCCTTTATGATGTTGAGGTACTTTCCTTCTATCCCTACTTTCTTGAGATTTTTTTATCAAGGAAGAATGCTGTATTTTGTCAAATACTTTTTCTGTATCTATTGAGAGGATCATATGGTTATTATCCTTTCTTTTATTAATATTCTGCATCATGTTGATTGATTTGTGAATATTGGACCAGCCCTGAAGCCCAGGAAAAATCCCATTCGATCATGATGAACAGTTCTTTTAATGTACTGTTGAATTTGATTTGCTAGTATATTGTTGAGAATTTATGCATCCTTGTTTATCAGGGAGATTGGCCTGAAATTTCCCCCTTTTATTGGGGTCTTTGTCTGGTTTTGGAGCCAAGGTAATGATGGCATCATAGAATAATATTGGAAGTTTTCCTTCCATTTCTAATTTTTGGAACAGTTTGAGAAGAATAGGTATTAACTCTTCTTGAAATGTCTGGTACAATTCCCCTTGGGAAGACATCTGGCCCAAGACTAATTTTGGTTGTGGTATTTTTGTAACTGATTTAATTTATTTCTGGTTATGGGTCTGTTTGAATATTCTATTTCTTCCTCTTTCAGTTTTGGTAGTTCATGAGTGTCTAGGAATTTGTCAATTTCTTCCAGATTGTCCAGTTTGTTGGCATACATTTTTTCTTAGTATTCTCTTATAATTATTCATAGTTCTGTGGTGTTGGTTGTGGTCTCTCTTCTTTCATTCATGGTTTTATCCATTTGGGGATAATCAAATTTGTTTATTGTTCAAAGAACCAGCTTTTAGTTTCATTGAACTCTTCTACTGTTTTTTTGTTTGTTTCTATATCATTTATTTATGCTTTACCCTTTATTATTTCCCTTCATCTGCTGGCTTTAGGGTTTATTAGCTGCTCTTTCTATCTGCTTTAGGTTGTGTATTTGGGACCCTTCTTGTTTCTTGAGATAGGCTGGAGTTGCAGTGCACTTTCCTCTTAGAACTGCCTTTGTTGCATCCCAAAGTGGTTGGACTGTCCCATTTTCATTTTAATTTGCTTTGATGTATTTTCTACTTCTTTAATTTCCTGGGTAACCCTTCTTTCTTTATTGGATGTTCTTTAACCTCCATGTATTTGAGGACTTTCTAATTGTTTTCTTGTGTTTGATTTCAAGTTTCATAGTGTTGTGATCTGCAAGTATGCATGGTATGACCTCGATATTTTTGTACCTGTTGAGGGCTGATTTGTGACCCAATATGTGATCTATTTTTTCAAATATTCCATGTGCACTGGAGAAGAATGTACATTCTGCTGCTTTAGGATGAAATGCTCTGAATATATCTGTTAAGTCCTTCTTGTCCAGTGTATAATACAGAGCCATTTTTTCCTTGATGATTTTATTCCTAGATGATTTTTCCATTGCTGTAAATGGAGTATGAAAGTCTCCTACAATAATGGTATTACTAGCAATGAGCTTTTTTTCTGTTTGTGATAAATTGATTTATAGATTTGGGTGTTTAATTTGGGGGTATAAATATTTACAACTGTAAGATCTTCTTCATGGATAGACCCCTTAATTGTGATATAAAGCTCCTCTTCATCTCTTGTTACAGAATTTACAGAATTTGATTTAAAATCTAGTTTGTGTGATATAAGCAAAGCCATCCTTGCTTTATTTTGACCTCCATTGGTATGATAGATGGATCTCCATTCCCTAACGTTTAATCTGCCTTTAGGTCTAAAATGAGTCCCTTGTAGGCAGCACATAGATGGATCTTGTTTTTGTTTTTTCTTTCATCCACTCTGATACCTTATGTATTTTGATTGGAGCATTTAGTCAAATAACATTCAGAATTATTATTGAAAGATACGAATTTAGTGCCATTGTTTTACCTGTAGACTAGGTGTTTCTGGTGATGTTCTGTTTTTTTGTTTTTTTGTTTGTTTGTTTGTTTTGTTTTTTTTAGTCTTTGCATTTTTTGTCTCTCTCTCTCTCTCTTTCTTTGTCCACTCAGAGTCCCCTTTGAAACTGGCAGAGCTGGTTTACTGGTCATGAACTCCTTTATTTATTTATTTGTTTGTTGGTTGGTTTGTTTATTTTATCAATATACTGTCAAACTGATTTCCATACAACTCCCAGTGCTTATCCCAACAAGGGCCCTCCTCAGTACCCGTAACCCTCTCTCCCCCATCTCATATCCCCCTCAACCCACAGTTTGTTCATAGTATTTAAGAATCTCTTATGTTTTGTTTCCGCCTTCTCTGTGGCTTTTTCCCCCTCTTCCCCTCCCCCATGGTTTTCTGTTAGGTCTGTCAAAATCCACCTATGCGGGGAAATATACGGTATTTGTCTTTCTCTGATTAATTTCACTTAGCATAATACCCTCCAATTCCATCCATGTTGCTACACATGGCCAGATTTCATTCTTTCTCTTTGCCACGTAGTATTCCATTGTATATATATACCACTTCTCCTTAATCCATTGGCTGGTTGATGGACACTTAGTCTCTTTCCATGATATGGCTATTGTCGAAAGTGCTGTTATAAACATCAGGGTTCATGTGCTCCTATGCGTCAGCACTCCTGTATCTCTTGGGTAAATTCCTAGCAGTGTTAATGCTGGGTCATAGGGCAGTGGTATTCTCATTTTTTTGAGGAACTTCCACACAGTTCTCCAGAGTGGCTGCACCAGTTTGCATTCCCACCAACAGTGTAAGAGGGTGCCTGTTTCTCCACATCCTCGCCAAAATCTATAGTTTCCTGATTTGTTCATTTTAGCCACTGTGACTAGTGTGAGGTGGTATGTCAGTGTGGTTTTGCTTTGTATTTCCCTAATGATGAGTGACATTGAGCATAGTTTCATGTGTCTGTTTGCCATTTGGATGTCATCTTTGGAGAAGTGTCTATTTATATCTTCCACCCATTTCTTCACTGGATCATTCATTTTTTGGGTGTGGAGTTTGGTAAGTTCTTTATAGATTTTAGACACTAGTCCTTTATCTGATATGTCATTTGCAATTATATTTTCCCATTCTGTTGGTTGCCTATTAGTTTTATTGGTTGTTTCTTTTGTGGTGCAGAAGTTTTTATCTTGATGAGATCCCAATTGTTCATTTTTGCTTTTATTTCCCTTGCCTTTTGAATTGTGTCAAGTAAGAAATTGCTGCGGCTCAGGTCAAAGAGGTTTCTTCCTGCTTTCTCCTCTAGGATTTTGATGATTTCCTTCTCACATTCAGATCCTTCATCCATTTTGAGTTTATTTTCGCGAGTGGTGTAAGAAGGTGGTCTAGTTTCTTTCTTCTGCATGTTTCTGTCCTGTTCTCCCAGGACCATTTGTTAAAGAGGATTTCTTTTTTCCATTGGATACTTTTTCCTGCTTTGTCAAAGATTAGTTGCCCATATGCTTGTGGGTCCATTTCTGGATTCTCTATTCTATTCCATTGGTCTATGTGTCTGTTCTTGTGCCAATACCATGCTGTCTTGATGACGACCGCTTTGTAGTAGAGGTTAAAATCTGGGATTCTCATGCCTCCTGCCTTGGTTTTCTTCTTCAGTATTACTTTGGCTATTCGGGGTCTTTTGTGGTTCCATACAAATTTTAGGAGTGTTTGCTCTAGCTTTGAGAAGAATGCTGGTGCAATTTTGACTGAGATTGCACTGAATGTGTAGATAGCTATGGGTAGTATTGACATTTAACAGTATTTATTCTTCCAATCCATGAGTATGGGATGTTTATCCATCTCTTTGTGGCTTCCTCAATTTCCTTCACAAGTTTTTTATAGTTTTCAGCGTAGAAATATTTTAAATCTTTGGTTAGGTTTATTCCTAGGTATTTTATGGGTTTTGGTGCAATTGTGAATGGGATTTAGCCTCTTTATTTCTGTTTCTATTGTTTCATTGTTGGTGTAAAAAATGTCACTGATTTCTGTACATTGATTTTGTATCTTGCAACTTTGCTGAATTCATGGATCAGTTCTAGCAAGCTTTTGGTGGATTCTGTCGGGTTTTCCTTGTCAAGTATCATATCGTCTGCGAAAAGTGAAAGTTTTACTTCATCCTTGCCTATCCTGATGCCTTTTATTGTGTTTTGTTGTCTGCTGATGCTAGGACCTCCAACACTATGTTAAATAGCAGTGGTGAGAGTGGACATCTCTGTTGTGTTCCTGATCTCTGGGGAAGGCTCTCAGTTTTTCCCCATTGAAGATTATGTTAGCTGTGGGCTTTTCATAAATGGCTTTTATGATGTTTAAGTACGGTCCTTCTATCCCTACGTTTTCGAGGGTTTTTATTAAGAAACATTGTTGTACTGTGTCAAATGCTTTTTCTGCATCTATCGACTAGATCATATAGTTCTTATCTTTTCTTTTGTTAATGTGATGTATCACATTGATTGATTTGCGAATATTGAATCAGCCCTGCAACCCAGGGATGAATCCTACTTGCTCATGGTGAATAATTCTTTTTATATGCTGTTGGATTCGATTTGGTAGTATCTTGCTGAGAAGTTTTGCATCCATATTCATCATGGAGACTAAAGAACAACCTACAAAAAACGAATGGGTCCACCAAGCAATCAGAGAAGAAATTTAAAAAATACATGGAAAGAAATGAAAATGAAAATACAACCATCCAAATGCTTTGGGAAGCAGCAAAGGCAGTCCTGAGAGGGAAATATATTGCAATCCAGACCTATCTCAAGAAACAAGAAAAATCACTAACACAAATTCTAACAGTACGCCTAAAGGAACTAGAAGAAGAACAGCTAAGATGCCCTAAACCCAGCAGAATGAGAGAAATAACCAAAATCAAGGCAGAAATTAATAATACGGAAACCGAAAAAGTAGTGGAACAGATCAGTGAAACCAAGAGCTGGTTCTTTGAAAAAATAAACAAAGTTGATAAACCTCTAGCCAGACTTCTCAAAAAGATTAGAGAGAACCCAAATACACAAAATCACAAATAAAAAGGGAGTGATTACAATCAATCCCTCAGAAATACAAGCAATTGTCAGGGAATACTATGAAAAATTATATGCCAACAAACTGGACAACCTGGAAGAAATGGGCAAATTTCTAAACAGCCACACACTACCAAAACTCATATGGGAAGAAATAGAAAACTTGAACAGACCCATAACTAATGAAGAAATTGAATCAGTTATCAAAAATCTCCCAACGAATAAAAGTCCTGGACCAGATGGCTTCCCAGGGGAATTTTCCCAGACTTTCAAATCAGAGTTAATATCTATCCTCTTCAAGCTGTTCCAAAAAATTGAGATAGAAGGACAATTCCCAGACTCATTCTATGAAGTCAGCATCACTTTGATTCAGAAACCAGATAGAGAGCCGGCAGACTTTGTTTTAAAGTTTATTTCATCCTATAGAAGTATTGCTGTTCCAGCTGTCTTTTGACAGCCATTTACATGATAAATGTACATCTCCTTACTTTTAATCTGTAGGTGACTTTAACTCTCAAATGTGTCTCCATAGGTACTAAATGGATAAGTCTTGGTTTTTTATCCATAGTGTCACCCTTTATACTTTGATCGGAGCACACAGTCCATTTACATCAAAGTAGTTATTGATAGATCTACATTTTTTGCCATTTTGTTACTTTCAGGTTGTTTTATAGTTTTTTCATTATATTTTATTCTCTTTCTGTCATAGTTTGCCATTAGGTTTATTACTATATTTTTTGCGTATCTATTACTGATTTTTGATTTGTGGTTACCATCAGATTCATACATACTATGTCTTCTCTATATAGTAGTGTGTATTATGCTGATGGTCACTTAATTCTGAACTCATTCTTTACTCCTATCCTTTCCATGTTTCTTATCATGGTATCATATTTTACATCCAATCACTTTATCAAATCTGGACTGATTTTTACATAAATACTTATTTGTACTGATTTTCTGATTTTAATGTTCATACTCTCACCTGTTCTTTTAATTCTACATAATGAGTACCTTTTAGGTGGTTCAATATTCTCAAAGGAATGAACGTCATACACTACATTAATAATAGAAAGGATAAGAACCATATGATCTTGTCATTAGATACATAAAAAGCATTTAGAAAATACATCATCCATTCATGAAAAAAAATCTCAACAATGTAGGGTTAGAGAGAACATACCTCAATAAAATAAAGGTCATATATGAAAAATCCACAGCTAATATCGTCCTCAATGGGGAAAATGCTAAAGTTTTTACTCTGCGGTCAGGAAAAGGACAGGGATGTCTACTTTCACCACTGTTATTTAACATATTACTGGAAGCTCTACCCTCAGCAATTAGACACATCAACAACAAAATAAAATACATCCAGATCACCAAGGATGAAGTCAAAATTTCATAATTTGCAGAAGACATGATATACATATATATAGAAAATACAAAAGATTACACCAAAAATTGCTAGAACTGATACAGAAATTCTGGGAAGTTGCAGGATAAAACATCAACATATAGAATTCTGTGACATTTCTATACACAAATAATAAAGCAGCAAAAAGTGAAGTCAAGGAGTTGCACCAAAAGCAGGAAGATGCCTAGGAATAAAACTAACCAGGGGCGCCTGGGTGGCTTAGTCAGTTAAGCATCTGGCTTCAGCTCATGTCATGATCTCATAGTTCATGAGTCCGAGCCCCGTGTTGGGCTCTATGCTGATAGCTCAGAACCTGGATCCTGCTTCAGATTCTGTCTTTTCCTCGCTCTCTCTCTCTCTTCCTTCCGTGTTTGTGCTGTCTCTGTCTCTCTCTCTCTTTATCAAAAATAAATAAACACTAAAACAAAACCTAACCAAAGAGGTCAAAGATCTGTACTCCAGAAACTATAAAATATTGATGAAAGAAATTGAAGGTGACACAAAGAAATATGAAACATTCCATGCCCAATGATTGCAAGAAAAAATATTGAAATATCCATACTACCCAAAACAATCTACACATTTAATACAATCCCTGTCAAATGCCACCAGTATTTTTGCAGAGCTAAAATAAACAATCCTAAAATTAGTATGGAACCACAAAGGATCCTGAAAACCAAAGCAATCCTAAAAAAGAAAAGCAAAGCTGCAAGTATCACCATTCTGGACTTCAAGCTATATTTCAAAGCTGTAGTCATCAAGACAATATGGCACTGGTACAAAAACAGACACATGGGTCAATGGAAGAGAAAAGAAAACCCAGAAATCAACCCACAACCCATATGGCCAATTAATATTTGGCAAAGCAGAAAGTAATAACCTATGGGAAAAAAAAGACAGTCTCTTCGACAAATGGTGCTGGAAAACTTGAGAGTAACACGCAAAAAAATCAAACTGGAGTATTTTCTTACACTATACACAATAAATTAAAACTGGATATAAGACATAAATATGAGACAGGAAACTAGAAATGGACCTACAAATGTATGGCCAACTAACTTTTGACAAGGTAAGAAAGAGTATCCAGTGGGAAAAAGAAATGGTGTTGGGAAAACTGGACATCTACATTCCAAAGAATGAAACTGGACAACTTTCTTATACCATATACAAAAATAAAGTCAAAATGGATAAAATAATTAACTGTGAGAAAAGAAACCATTAAATTCTGAGATGAGAACACAGGAAGTAACCTCTTTGACACTGTAGCAACTTCTTTTTTTTTAATTTTTTAATGTTTATTTATTTTTGAGAGAGAGTGTGAGAGAGGCACAAGTTGGGGAGGGGCAGAGAGAGAGAGGAAAGACACAGAATCCGAAGCTGGCTCCAGATTCTGAGCTGTCAGCACAGAGCTGGACCTGGGGCTTTAAACCACAAACTGTGAGATCATGTCCTGAGCAGTAGTCAGTCGCTTAAATGACTGAGCCACTCAGGTGTCCCTAGTAGCAACTTCTTAATAGATATGTCTTCTGAGCCAAGGGAAACAAAAGCAAATATAAACTATTGGGTCTTCATCAAAATAAAAAGCTTCTTCACTGAGAAAGAAATGATCAACAAAATTAAAAGCCAACCTGCCGAATGAAAGAAGATACTTGCAAATAGCATATCTGAGAAATGGTTAGTATCCAAAATATATAAAGAACATATAAAATTCAACACCCAAAAACAAATAATCCACTTAAGAAATGAGCAGACAAAATAGACATTTTTTTCAAAAAAGACATTAGATTACAAATACACACATGAAAAGATGCTCAATATCACTCATTACCAGGGAAACACAAATCAAAGCTACAAGTAGGTATCACCTCATGTTGGGAGCACATTAGCCTCACGGGCTGAGATACCTCCATGTGTGCAAAGGCAGTCGCAGCAAAGCTCCTGTCAGTCAAATGGCACCCCATCTTACCTCCTTCTAAATAATCTTTCAGGCCTGGATTTCTTGAATTGCCCTCATTGACCTCAAAGGATGTAATGCTCTTTCATTTTATGGCATTCAAATAAAAAAGGGAACTTGGAATGTGATGCATTGATGGATAACATCTGAAGGAGACTATGTAAATGTACTCATTCATAAGGAAAAGACAAGCATTGGGAATTCCACCCTTGCCAGATGGCTTACACCTCTCCCATTGTAGCTGGAAGAATAGGCCTCAAGGTAACACCCGGTTTTATCCTGTTTGTAGATAATTAACATAGGTCTCAAGGAAACACCCTGATCTCTCCCCCTGCCTTAAATTTATATGTTAATTAACTTGAAAACAACATACAAGATTGAGGGAGTTGCCGCCTTGCTGGTAAAAACGCATTGTTGTTAACGATATCAAACTATGCTTACTGATGGAACGTCACTCATTGATGTAATGCCACTTACTACCTTTAAATAAAGTCACTGAAACCAGCAAAGTGGAGATGCCAGAATTTCCAGAGACGCCTTCCTGGTGATCAGACTACATCTCACAGCTCTCTTTCGCCTTTCACCGACCATCCATCCTTTGGGGACCCCTGGACTCACCGGAGCTGGACTCCAGCAATCTCACACTTGTCAGAAAGCCTAAAATTAACCACACAAGGCACACTACATGTTTGCAAAGTGGATAAAGAAAATTATCTTACAGTGTTGATGAGAATGCAAATTGGTGTAGCCACTCTGGAAAACACTATGGAGGTTCCTCAAAAAGTTGAAAATAAAAGTATCCTAGGGGCACCTGGGTGTCTCAGTCAATTAAGTGTCCAACTGTGTCAGCTGTGCTGAGAGCTCAGACCATGGAGCCTGCTTCAGATTTTGTGTCTCTTTCTCTCTCTGCCCCTCCCTCACTCATGCTCTGTGTCTCAAAAGTAAATAAATGATAAAAAAAAATAAATAAAAGTAGAATTTCCCTATAATCCAACAATTGGACTAGTATGTATTTATCCAAAGAATACAAAAAATACTAATTCAAACATGCACTCCGATGTTTATATGAGGATTATCAACAATAGCCAAATTTTGAATACAGCCCAAGTGTCTATTGACTGATGAATGGTTAAAAAGAAGTGGTATACATATACATTGGAATACTACTCAGTCATCACAAAAAATGAGGTATTGCCATTTCCAAGTACATGGGTACAGGTAGAGATTATTATGCTATGTGAAATAAGTCAGTCAAAAGAAGACAAATAACATTATTTCAGTCATATTTGGAATATTAAAAACAAAACAAATGAGCAAGAACAAAAAAGAAAAAATAGATTGAGACAAACCAAGAAAGAAACTCTTAACTATAGTGAATAAACTGATAGTTACCAGAGGGAAGGTGGGTGGGGAAATGGGTTAAATGGTGATGGGGATTATGAAGTGCACTTGTGATTAGCACTGAACATTGTATGGAAGTATTGAATAATATACAAATGAAACTAATACTGGTGTATCTGTTAACTGGAATTTAAAAAAAAATCTTAAAAAATGACCTCTACTTTCAAGAAGAAAAATTGCTGATTTGCCTAACACATGAAACATACAGAGAGATGTATACAAAATTAGGGGAGATAAGAATGTATCCCAAATGGAAGAACAGGACAAAATAATTGCAGGGGATTGATATATGTGAAACAGAAATAGGTAGTTTGCATGATGGAGAATATAATGAATGATCCCAATGATACTCAATGAGCTTCAGAAATTGGTGGACCATGTTAGTGAGACTTCACAAAGAGATAAATAATAACATATCACAGATGAAGAACTCAATAAATGAAATAAAAATTCAATAGATATAATAAATTGTAGGCTACAGGAAGCATAGGAATATATGAGCAACATAGGGTAAAGTCACGGAGATTAATCAAGATGAACAGGTGATGGAAAAACAAATACTGCATAATGAGAATATATTTAGAGAAGTGAGTGACACCAATAAGTGTAATAACATTCTCATTATAGGGATCCTAGAAGAAGGAGCAAAAATGTGGAAGAAAATGTAATTGAAGAAATAATAGCTGAAAAATTTCCAATCTTGGTAAGGAAACAGAGCACCACACTCAACAGGGAAAGAGATCACTCCAAAAATTCAAGCAAAGAGGTTCACAACAAGACACATGTTCACTAAAATGGAAAAAAATAGTTTTAAATACTGTATTTTAAAGGTTGAAAGAGAAAAGACAATTATATAGAAAGGAAACTGCATAGGGCTATCAGCTAAGTTTTCAGCAGAAACTTTGCAGGTTACAAGGGAGTGAAACAATATATTCAAAGTGATAAAAGGAAGAAATCTGGCTTCAAGAACACTATTCAGCAAGGCTATCATTCAAAATAAAAGGATAGATCAACAGTTTCTTAGACAAAAACTGAAGGAATTCATGACACTAAACTAGCCCTATAGGAAATATTAAAAAGGACTCCGCTCTTTCTCTGTAAGTTTTTATTTAAATTACAGTTAGTTAACATACAGTGTAATATTAGTTTCAGGTGTAGAATGTAGTGATTCATCACTTACATAAAACAACTACTGCTCATCACAAGTGCCCTCCTTAATGCTCATCACTCATTTAAATCATCCCCCCACCCTCCTATCCTCCAGCAAAACTCAGTTTGTTCTCTGTAGTCAAGGGTTTGTTTTGTTTACCCCTCTGATTTTATTCCTTATGTTCATTTATTTCTTTCTTAAATTCCACATATGAGTGGAATAAAATGGTATTCATCTTTCTCTGACATTTCACTTAGCATACACTCTAGCTTCATCCATGTCATTACAAATGGCAAGATTTCATTCTTTTTTAAGTCTGAGTAATATTCCATTGTATATATATACCACTATTCTTTTTTTATACCATCTTTAAATTTTTTTTAAATTTTTATTTATTTATTTAAAACGCTTGACAAATTTTATTGTATCTAGCCACATTTTGGGTCTTATACAGCTGGTAGTGTCTATTCCATTTCATTTCAAAAGAGTTTTGATTTGGAATCCAAGACCCCTTTCCTGAGGAAAAGTATCATTTTGAGTGTTCCGTACACCACATATCTCTTCCCATAACTTTCATCTTTTTAAATAATTTTTAATACTTTTTTTTTGAATTTTTTTCTTCCTAAGAAGATTAGTTAATCTTTCCTAAGCAGGAAAGAATAGCCAATGGAAAAAGACAGTCTATTAAGCAATTGATACTTGGAACCTAGACAACAACACGCAAAAGAATGAAACTGTACCATAGTTTTACACCATACACAACAACAAATCCATAATGGATGTAAAGACCTAAATGGGAGACAGGAAACCATCTAAATCCTAGAGGAGAATATAGGCACTAATCTCTTTGACATCATCCTTAGCAACTTTTTACTGGAACATCTCCTAAGGCACGAGAAACAAAAGCATAAATAAACTTTTGTGAATTCATCAGAATAAAATCTTTCTACACGGTGAAGGAAACAATCAACAAAACTAAAAGGCAACCTATGAAATTGGAGAAGATGTTTTTAAATGACATGTCTGAGAAAGGGTTAGTACTTAAAATATATAAAGAATTTATAAAATTCAACACATAAAAAATGACAAATAATTCACTTAAGAAATGAACAGAAGACATTTTTGTGAATAAGACATCCAGGTGACTAACAGATACGTGAAAAAATGCTCAACATCATTCATCAGCAGTGAAATACAAATCAAAACTACAATGAAATATCTCCTCACACCTGTCAGAATGGCTAAAATCAATAACACTTGTTTCCTGTACTTTCATTTGTTGGGAAATTTTTGATTACTGATTGAATTTCTTTTCTGGTTATTGATCTGTTCAAGTTTTCTATGTCTTCCTGTTTCTAGTTTATATGTTTGTAGGAATTTATCCATTTCTTCTAGAAGGCTTAATTTGTTGGCATATAATTTTTCATAATGTTTTTCATAATTGCTTGTATTTCTGTGATGTTGCTTATGGTTTCTCCTCCTTTCTAAGTGATTTTATTTATTTGTGTCCTTTCCATTTTCTTTCTGACAAGTATTTCTAGGGGGTTAGCAATTTTACTAATTTTTTCAAAAAAACATCTACTAGTCTCATTCACATTTTCTAGTCTTTTTTGTTTCTATATCATTTTATTTCTGCTATAATATTTATTATTTCCCTTTGCTGGCTCTTAACCTTCATTTGTTATTTTTCTAGATCCTTTGGGTGTAAGGTTAGGTTGTGAATTTGAGATTTTTCTTGCTCTGTGATGTAGGCCTGTATTATTATAAACTTCCTTGTTAGAACCTCTTTTGCCACATCCCTAATAGGATTGCTTTTTTTGCATCCCAAATGTTTTAGACCGTAGTGTTTTCATTGTCATTTGTTTCCATGTACTTTTTATTTCTCCTTATTTTCCTTGTAGACCCATTCATTCTTTAGTAGGATGTTCTTTAACCTCCATGTATTTGTTGTGTTTCCAGTTTTGTTGTTGTTGTTGTTGTTGTTAACTTCACATTTCATAGTGTTATGGTCAGAAAATATGCATGTTATGATCTCAATCTTTTTGTAATGTTTTAGACCTGATATGTGGCCCAGTATGTGATCTATACTGGAAAATGTCCCATGTGCTCTCGAAAAGAATGTGTATTCTGCTGCTTTAGGATGAAATGTTCTGAAGATACCTGCCAAGCCCATCTGGTTCAGTGTATCATTCAAAGCCATTTTTCCTTGTTGATTTTCTTCTGAGGTGATCTATCCATTGCTATAAATTGGGTGTTAAAGTTTCCTACTATTATTACATTACTATCAATGAGCATTTGGGTGCTCTCAGATTGGGAGCATAAATATTTGCAATTGTTAGATCTTGTTGGATAGACCCATTTATTTTGGTATAGTGCCCTTCTTTATCTTTCATTAAAATTTTGGTTTAAAATCTTGTTTGTCTGATATAAGTATTCCTCCTCTGGCTACATTTTGATGTTTATTTGCATGGTTAATGTTTTTCCATCCTGTCATTTTCAATCTTCAGGTATCTTTAGGTCTAATATGTGTCTTTTGTATTCAGTATAAAAATTGGTCTTTTTAAATCCATTTTGACACACTGTGTCTTTTCTTTTTTTAATTTTTTTTTAACATTTATTTATTTTTGACAGACAGAGAGACAGTGCATGAGCAGGGGAAGGGCAGAGAGAGAGGGAGACACAGAAACCGAAGCAGGCTCCAGACTCTGAGCCGTCAGCACAGAGCCCGACGCGGGGCTCGAACCCACAGACCGTGAGATCATGACCTGAGCCGAAGTCAGCCGCTCAACCGATTGAGCCACCCAGGCGCCCCTACACTGTGTCTTTTGATTGGAGCATTTAGTTCCTTTACCTTCAAAGTAATCATTGATATGTATGTAGTTAGTGCCATTTTATTACTTCTTTCCTTGTTATTTCTCAGAATTTTCTCTATTCCTTTTTAGTTTTTATCATTTTTCTTCTTTCTTTCTGAGTCAAAGAGTCCCCTTTAATATTTCCTGCAGGGCTGATTTGCTGGTCACAAACTCCTTTATTTTCTGGTTATTTGTGAAACTCTTTATCTCTCCTTCTATTCTAAATGATAACCTTGTTGGATAAAGTATTTTTTCCTGCATTTTCAACATGTTGAATATAAGGCCCTCACTGCCTTCTTACCTATCAAGTTATTGTGGATAGATATGCTGCTAAACTTATTGGTCTTCCCTTTTAAGTTAGAGACTGTTCAAAAATGAACTCCTGGACCTCATCATGATAAAAAGCTTCTGCTCGGCAAAAGAAACAACCAACAAAACTTATAGGTAACCAACGGAATGGGAAAAGATAATCACAAATGACATATCAGATAAAGGACTAGGGTCTAAAATCTATAAAGAACTTACCAATCTCCACACCTGAAAAATTATTAATCCAATGAAGAAATGGGGGGAAGATATGAATAGACACTTCTCCCAGGAAGACATCCAAATGTCAAACAGACACATGAAACGATGCTCAATGTCACTTATCATCAGGGAAATACAAATCAAAACCACACTGAGATACCACCTCACACCAGTCAGAGTGGCTAAATTGAACTAATCAGGAAACTATAGATGCTGGTGAAGATGTGGAGAAACAGACACCCCCTTGCACTGTTGGTGGGAATGCAAACTGGTGCAGCCACTCTGGAGAACTGTGGGGAAGTTCGTCAAGAAAATTAAAATAGAATTACCCTATGATCCAGCAACAGCACTTCTAGGAATCTACCCAAGGGATACAGAACTGCTGATGCATAGGGGAACGTGTACCCCGATGTTCATAGCAGCACTTTCGACAACAGCCAAATCATGGAAAGAGACTAAGTGTCCATCAACTGATGAATGGATAAAGAAGTGGTTTATATATACAATGTAATACTACACTGCAATGAGAAGGAATGAAATCTGGCCATGTGCAGAAACATGAATGGAACTGGAGGGTATTATGCTGAGTGAAATAAGTCAGGCAGAGAAAGATAGATACCATATGTTTCTACACATAGGTGGGCTTTGTGAGAACTAACAGAAAACCAGGGGGGAGGGGAAGAGGGGAGGGAAAAAAAAGCCAGACAGGGAGGAAGACATAACATAAGAGACTCTCAAAGACTAAGAACAAATCGACGAGAGACGGGGGTGTGGGAGGGGGGAGAGTGAGTGATGGGCACAGAAGAGGGCACCTGTTGGGATGAGCACTAGGTGTTGTATGGAAACCAATTTGACAATAAATATATTAAAAAAAGCTTGGACACCGGGTGAATTTAGGGTTCTGATAGAAAACAGGGACACAAGATGGGTGACTGAATGCTCTTTTGTGAGGGTTCCCTGAAGAGTAAGGGAATGCGATCTTTTTGCTCTGGGGCTATACTGTCAAGATGCCCTATTTTCATCTCACCCTTCAGTCCTGTGAACATGCAAGGAGTAAAACAGAACCACCAAGTATAGACCAAAGCCACTTACACCAAGGCCGCCCACCTGTATATATCCTGTAGGCCATTTTTACTGAAACAAGTCAGCCTGAGAATCAGTGCAGCAGGGCTTTCTCCCAGAAGACCAGCACAAAGCTTCCCTTACACCTAGTCTACTGGCCTAAGTGTGCTACAAAGCTTCAGCTTTAGGGAAAATAATGTCTACCTTCCTGTTTACTTTTATTCTTTTATTATTATTATTGTTATTATTATTATTTTCATTTATTTTTTCATTTTTCCTATTCTTTATTAACTTTTTTCCTTTATATATATATATACATTTTTAATTTAATTTTTTCTTTGTTTTAATTTTAATTTTATTTCTTTTCTTCTGTTTTCTTTTTTTTAATGTTTGTATCTGTATTCTTTTAACGAGCAGACCAAAACCCGCCCAAAATCCAGTTTTTTATTTGTTTGTTTTTTGTATTTTTTTTCTTTCTTCATTGATTTTCTGGACAACATGATGAGATATAGAAATTCACGCCAAAATAAGGAACAGGAAGTAGAAGTCATGCCCAGGGATTTAATCAATAAAGATATAAGTAAGATTTCTGAACTAGAATTTAAAACAACGATTACAAGGGTGGATCCTGGGTGGCTCAGTCAGGGAAGCGTCTGAGTCTTTGTTTTGGCTCATATCATGATTTCACAGTTTGTAAGTTCAAGCTCCACGTCAGGCTTCAAGCTCAGAGTGCAGAGCCTGCTTGGGACTCTCTCTCTCTCTCTCTCTCTCTGTCTCTCCCCTTCTACTGCTCTCTCTATCTCTCTTTCTCAAAATAAATAAACTCCAAAAAAGATTGTAAGACACTAGCTGGGCTTGAAAAAAAGGATAGAAGACACCAGAGAATTCCTTTCACCAGAGATAAAAGATCTAAAATCTAGTACAGCCAAAATTAAAAATGCTGTAGCTGAGGTGCAAACCCGAATGGATGACATGACAGCAAGGCAGAAGAGCAAATTAGTGATATAGATGATAAAATTATGGAAAATAATGAATCTGAAAAGAAAAGGGAAACAAAAATCATGGATTACAAAAGCAGACATAGTTAGCAACTTACTGAAATGTAACAACATTCATATCATAGGATCCCAGAAGATGAAAAGAGAGGAAAAGGAGCAGATGGTTTATTCAAACAAATCATAGTGGAAAATTTACCTAATCTGAGGAATGACACATACCTCAAAATCCAAGAATCACAGAGAACTCTTATTAAATTTAACAAAAGTTGGCCATCGCCAGGACATATCATAGTCTAATTCACAAAATACACAGACAAGGAAAGAATCCTGAAAGCAGCAAGGTAAAAAAAAATTATTCTTAACCTACAAAGGAAGACAGATAAGGTTTTCAGCTGATCTGTCAAAAGAAACCTGGCAGGCCAGAAAGCAGTAGCATGACATATTCAATATGCTGAATGGTAAAAATATGCGGCCAAGAATTCTTTATCCAGTAAGGCTGTCATTCAGAATAGAAAGACAGATAGAGTTTCCCAGAAAAAATAAAAACTAAAGGAGTTCATGACGACTAAACTAGCCTTGCAAGAGCTTTTTTTTTTTTAAGTATATTTATTTATTTTGAAAGAGAGAGAGAAAAAGAGAGCACCAGTGGGGAGAGGGAGAGAGAGAGAGCGAGAGAGAGAGAGAGAGAGAGAGAGAGAGAGAGAGACTCAAGCAGGCTCCATGCTGTCAGTGCAGAGCGTGCATGGGGCTTGAACTCATAAACCATGAAATCATGACCTGAGTCAAAGACAAGAATTGGATGCTTACCTGACTGAGCCACCCAGAGGCTCCATTCCCTGCAAGAAGTTTTAAGGGAAAATTTGTCAGTGGAGAAAAAAAAACAAAAAAAAACAAAACAACAAAGAAAAGATAGGGCCAGAGAGCATCACCGGAAACATCAAATATATCAGTAGCACAATGGCACTGAATTCATATCTTTCAATAATCACTCTGAATGTAAATAGACTAAATTCTCCCAGCAAAAAACACAGAGTGTCAGAATGAATGAAAAAGCATTATACATCTATATACTGCTTATGAGATACTCATTTTAGACCTAAGGACACTTGCAAATTGAAAGTGAGGAAAGGGAGAACCATCTTTCATGTTGATGGACACCGAAAGAAAGCCAGAATAACCATACTTATATCAAACAAATTATATTTTAAAGCAAAGACTGTTACAAGAAATGAAGAAGGGGATTAGATTATAATTAAGGGGTCTATCCATCAAGATGATGTGACAATTATGAATACTTATGACCTCAACTTGGCGCCACTCAAATATATAAATCCATTCATAACGAACATAAAGAAACTCATTGATAGTAAAAAAAAATAATAGTAGGGGAATTTAACAAAATAATATCAGCAATGGACAGATCATCTAAGCAGAAAATAAACAGCAAAACAATGTCTTTGAATGACACACTGGACCAAATGGACTTAACAGATATATTCAGAACATTTCATCCTAAAGCAGCAGAACACACATCTTTTTCAGGTGCACTCGGAACATTCTCTAGAATACACCACATACTGGGTCACAAATTAGCTCTCAGCAAATAGAAAAAATCGAGATCATACCATGCATATTTTCAGATCACAATGCTATGAAACCTGAAATCAACCACAAGAAAAATCTGGAAAGCCCTTAAATACATGGAGGTTAAAGAACATCCTACAAAAGAATTAATGGGTTAACCAGGAAATTAAAGAAGAAATTAAAAAAAATACATGGAAGCAAATGAAAATAAAAACACAACAGTCCAAAACCTTTGAGATGCTGCAAGGAGAGTTCTAAGATGGAAGTATATTGCAATTCAGGCCCAACTGATGAAGAAGCAAGAAAGGTCTCAAATACACAACTTAACCTTACACCTAAAGAGGTTAGAAAAAGAGCAGAAGTCTAAATCCAGCAGAACAAGGAAAACAATAAAGATTAGGACAGAAATAAATGATATAGAAACAAACAAACAAATAAACAAAAAAAAGCACTGTAGAACAGATCAGCGAAACTAAAAGCTGGTTTTAAATGAATTAGCAAAAATGATAAACTCCTAGAAAGACTTATCAAAAACAAAAGAGAAAAGATCCAAATAGATAAAATCACACATGAAAGAGGGTAGATCACAACCAACACCACGGAAATAAAAACAATTATCAGAGAGTACTATGAAAAACTATTTGTCAACAAACTAGGCATTCTGAAAGAAGTGGAAAAATTCTTAGAAACTCACAAACTACCGAAAGTGAAACAGGAAGACAGAAAATTTGTATAGAAGCATAACTAGGAAAAAAATTGGATCAATAATTAAAAATCTCCCAACGAACAAGGGTCTTGGACTAAATGGTTTTCCAGGGAAATTCTACCAGACATTTAAAGAAGAGTTAATACCTACTTTTCTCAAACTGTTCCAAAAAATAGAAATGGAAGGAAAACTTCCAAACTCATTCTACAAAGACAGCATTACCTTGATTCCAAAATCAGGCAAATATCCCACTGAAAAGGAGAATTACAGTCCAATATCCCTGACGAACATGGATGCAAAAATTCTCAATAAAATACTAGCAAATTGAATTGAACAGTACATTAAAAGTATTATTTATCATGATCAATTGGGATTTACTCCTGGGTTGCAGGGCTGATTCAATATTCCTAAATCAATCGCTGTGATATACCACATTGATAAAAGAAAGGATAAGAATGTTATGATCCTGTCAATAGAAGCAGAACACACATTTGACGAAATACAGCATCCATTCTTGATAAAAACCTCAACAAGTAGAGATAGATGGAACACAACCCGACATTATAAATGCCATATACAAAAGATCCACAGCTAATACATCCTCAATGCAGAAAAGTTGAGAACCTTTCCCCTTCTCTCAGGAACAAGACAAGGATGTTCGCTTTCACCATTAGTATTTAAAATAGTACTGGATGTCTTAGCCTCAGCCATCAGACAGTAAAAAAAAGAAAGGGCCTACAAATCACCAAGGAAGAAGTCAAACGTTCACTGTTTGCATATGACATGATACTCTCTGTAGAAAACCTGAAAGACTCCCCCCAAAAGTTGTTAGAATTAATACATGAATTTAGCAAGTTGCAAGATAGAAAATCAATGTATACAAATTGGTTGCATTTCCATACACCAATAACTAAGCAACAGAAAAAGAAATCAAGGATTTGATCCCATCTGCAAGCACAACAAACAATAAGATACCTCGGAAGAAACCTAACAAAGATGCAAAATACCTGTACTCTGAAAACTATAGAACACTTAAGAAAGAAATTGAAGAGGACACAGTGAAATGTAAAAGCATTCCATGCTCATGGATTAGAAGAACAAATATTGTTAAAATGTTTCTGCTATCCAAAGTATTGTACACATGTAATGAAACCTCTATCAAAGTATTGCCAACAACCAACACCTTTGTTTCACAAAGCTGAAACAACCAATCTTAAAATTTGTATGGAACCACGAAAGACCCCAAATAGCCAAAAAAAAAAAAAAAAAAAAGTCCTGAAAAACAAAATAAAACAAAACAAAACTGGAAGCATCACAATTATGGATTTCAAACTGTATTACAAGTCTGTAATTCGTTGATTTTCTGGTTAAAAAAACAGACACATACATCACTGGAACGGAATAAAATCCACAAATTAACCCACAACTATATGGTCAAGTCGTCTTCAACAAAGCAGGAAAAAAAATAATCTAATGAAAGAGAAGAGAGTCGAGGCGCCTGGGTGGCTCAGTCGGTTGAGCGTCCAACTTCAGCTCAGGTCATGATCTCGCGGTTCACTAGTTCGAGCCCCACATCGGGCTCTGTGCTGACAGCCCAGAGTCTGGAGCCTGCTCCGGATTCTGTGTCTCCCTCTCTCTGCCCCTCCCACCGCTCACATTCTGTCTGTCTTGCTCTCTCAAAAATAAATAAACATTAAAAAACATTAAAAAAAAGAAACTTTTAAAAAAAAAAGAAAGAGAGAGAGTCTGTTAACAAATAATGTTGAGAAAACTGGCTGGCGCCATGCTAGAGAATGAAACTAGACCACTTTCTTACACCATACACAAAATAAATTCAAAATGGATGAAAGACCTAAATTTGAGACAGGAAACCGTCAGAATTCTAGAGAAGAACAGAGGCAGCTACCTCTTTGACTTCAGCTGGAGCAACTTCTTACTAGGCAAGGGAAACAAAAGCAAATATGAAGTATTGGAACTTCATCAAGATAAAAATCTTCTGCACAGCAAAGGAAAAAATCAACAAAACTAAAGGCAGTCTATGGAATGTGAGGAGATATTTACAAATGACATATCAGATAAATGGTTAGTTTCCAAAATCCATAAAGAATTATCAAAATCAATACCCCCAAACAAATAAACTAGTTAAGAAATGGGCAGAATATATGAATAGACATTTTTGCAACGAAGACATCCAGGTGGCTAACAGACACATGAAAACATGTTCAATATCTCTTATCAGCGAAATACAAATCAAAACCATGATAAGATACCACCTCACAATTGTAAAAATGACTAAAATTAACAATAGAAGAGACAACACGTGTTGGCAAAGATACAATGCAAAGAGAATCTTCTTGTGCTGTGTGTGGGAGTGCAAACTGGTGTAGCCACTCTGGAGAATAGTATGGACGTTTATTAAAAAGTTAAAACCAGAACTATCCTACCTTCCAGCGAAATTGCACTATTAAGTATTTGCCCAAATGATATAAGAATTCAGATTTGAAGATACATGAACCTCGATGTTTATAGCAGCATTGTCAGCAATAGTCAAACTTTGGACAAAACCCAAATTTACATCGATTGATGAATGGATAAAGAAGATGTGGTGTACATATACAATGGAATATTACTCAGCCATTAAAAAGAATTAAATATTGCCATTGGAGCAACATGGATGGAGCTAGAATGTATCATGCTAAGTGAATTAAGACAATTAGAGAAAGACAAATACCATATGATTTTTCGCTCATATGTGGAATTTAAGAAACAAAACGGATGAACATATGGGAAGGAGGGGGAAAAGGAGAGAGACAAACCACAAGAAACTCTAAGCATTGATAACAAACTAAGAGTTGATTGACAGAGGTGGGTGGGAGATGCGCTAAATGGATGATTGATATTAAGGAGGGCAATTATTGTGATGAGCACTGGGTGTTGTATGTAAGTGATGAATCACTGAATTCTACTCCTGAAACCAATATTGCACTGTATGTTAACTAAATTTTAACTTAAAAATAAAATGAAATAAAATCCACACATAAAAAATTACTCTAAACTTTAGGGACCTCGTGTGGTGAGAACCAGCATGGGTTTTCTGGGGGAGAATCTCAGCCCCCTGGGGCTGATGCAAGTTTGACCCAGAAGGGCAATCACACTGAAGCATAGGTTCATGCGTTTGAGTGTAAAGTGTAACAGTAAAGAGTCAGTGTCCCAGTTTGACACTCCTATCAGGTGTCTCTGCACCTATGCTAAGATGTGGGGAAGGGAAATTGTGCCCGCTGGCTCCATTGTCCCTAGAGAGTCAATGCCACCTCTCTCAGGTGTGCTTCAAGAAGGGGTAATTATCTTCCCCTGGTGATTCTCAGATTATGCCATCTGCCCATTGGGTACCTGCCTTCCTTCTCTATTGGAGCACTGCACTTCTGCCATGGTTCTATACCAGCTATATCATGTACCTCTAAAATCCCAGTCTTTGAGATCCACTGGTTGCAAAAACTCACAAAAATCAGCCCCTTTTATTCTCCCAGTCAATGTCTTTGGGGAAGTGTTTTCCTTGTGTGATTCCCTATGCATTCCTCTCTCTCTCATCTGCCTGCAACCAGGGCTCCTTCACATCCGCAGCATATGTGATCTGTTTCTCCCCTAAACCAGGTTTCTGCCCTTCCTATCTTCCACAATGTGGCCTCTTATCTCCCTGTAGCTATGTATTTCATTCTGTCAGTTCTCAGATGGATTTCCTGTGTGTTCAGAATGTTTTGATATTTATCTTGCTGTGTTGGAGGGATGAGACAAGCCTAGGGTCTTCCTACTATTTTGCTATCTAAGCTCCTCACTCAAGGCTATCTTTCAGTATTCTGAAAGAGGTAAAGTTTTTCCTAGACAAAAAAGTGTTAAAAGAATTCAGGAGCAATAAACCAGCCCTAAAAGAAATATCAAGTGAAACTATGAGTGGAAAACAAAAGCTATAGTAATAGTAAGGAAAACAGGAAGCATAAAAGCAATAATATTAAGTTTACCTCTAAAAGTCAGTCAAGGCAAGCAAAAAGTGAAAGGTTGTAAAGTATAATACCAAATATATGAAACACGGAGTTGAGAGGAATAAAGAATATGTTTAAAATTAAGTGACAATCAGCTTTATGTAGACTGCTCTATGTAGGAGATGTTATATATAAACCAAAAAAATAACTAGCAATCAAAAAAAAATACTAATAGATGTGCAAAAAGTAAAGAGTAAATAATCCAAGTATATCACTAAGGAAACCCAGGAGACCATTAAAGAGAGAAATAAAATAAAGAATCAGAGAAAAATTACAAAACAACATAAAGCAAATAAAAAAATGGCAATGAATATATACCATCAATAATTATTTTGAATGTAAATGAACTAAATTTTCCAATCAAAAAGCATGGGGTGACAGAGTGAATAACCAAAAAAAGACATGGATGTGTTGCCTATAAAAGACCCTTTTCAGAGCTAAACATACCTGCAAATTGAAAGAAAGGGGATTGAGATACCATTCAAATTGGATAGCAAAAGAAAGCCAGAATAGCAATACTTAAATCAGACAAAATAGACTTTAAAACAAAGACTGTAATGACAGACAAAAAGGACACTATATAAAATAAGGTGGACAATCCAACAGAAAGATATAATAATTTTAATTATTTATGCACCCAACATGGAAACACCCAAATATATAAACTAGTTAATAACAAAATTAAAGGAAATAAATGATATTAAAACAATAAAATTAAGAGATTTTAACATCATACTTACATTAATGGATATGTCATCTAAAGAGAAAATAAACAAGAAAATATTGGATTTGACTGACACACTGCACTAAGCAAATTTTACAGGTATTTTCAGTACATTCAATCCTAAAACAGCAGAGTACACATTGTATTCCAGTTCACATGGAATATTCTCTAGAATAAATAACATATTAGGCCACAAAACAAGCCTCAACAAATTCACAAATATCAAAGTCATGCCATGCTTCTTTTCTTATCACAATGCTATGCAACCAGAAATAAACCACAAGAAAATATCTGGAAAGGCCACAAATACGTGGAGGTTAAATAACATTATAGTAAACAATGAATGGTTCAACTACAAAATCAAAGAACAAATAAAAAATTCCATGTAAAACTGAAAATGAAATAATTATGGTTGAATATATTTGGAATATATCAAAAGTGGTTCTAAGTGGGAAGTTTATAGTAATTCAGCTGTACCTCAAGAAGCAAGAAAAATCTCAAATAAACAACCTAACCTTAAACCTAAGGGAGCTCCGAAAAAAAGAGAGGAAACCTCAAAACAGCATAAGGAAATAACTAATAAAGATTAGAGCCAAAATAAATGATATGGAAAATAAAAACAACAACAATGATGATGACAAAGCAGATCAATGAAAGTAGGAGCTGGTTATTTGAGAAAAAAAAAAAGAGATTTGATAAACCTCTAGCCAGATTCATCAGTGAGAGAGAGAGAGAGAGAGAGAAAGAGAAAGGATTCAAATAAACAAAACCACAAAGGAAAGAAAATAAATAACAACTGAAAACACAGAAACAAACAATTCTAAGAGAATATTATGAAAAACTGTATGCCAACAAATTAGACAACCTAGAAGAAATGGATAAATTCCTAGAAACATATAACCTACCAAAATTGAACCTGGAAATACATAAAATTTTAAAAGAATGATTACCATCAAGATTGACTTAGTATTCAAAAAAACTCTCAGCAAACAGAAGTCCAGGATCAGATAGCTTTCACAGGTGAATTCTACCAAAAATTTCAAGAAGAGTAAATGCCTATTCTTAAACTATTCCAAAAAATATAAAAAAGAAGAAAAACTTCCAAATTCATTCTATGACTTCGGTATGACTCTGATACCAAAATCAGATACCACAAAAAAAGAAAACCACCACCAACATCTCTGATGAAGATATATGCAAAAATACTTAACAAAATACAAACAGAATTCAAAAATACATTTAAAATATCATTCTCTGTAATCAAGTGAGATTTAATCCTAGGTTGCAAGGGTGCTTCAATATTCACATCAATCAGCATGATATATCACATCAATAAGAGAAGAAAAAATAAAAAATATATATCAATACATGCAGAAAAAAGTATTTGTCAAAGAAGAACTTCCATTCTTTTTTTAAATAAAATTCAAGTTATTTTAACATACAATTTATTATTAGTTTCAGGAGTAGAACCCAGAGATTCAACGCTTACATATAACACCCAGTGTTCATCTCAACAAGTGCCCTCCTTAATGCCCATCACCTATTCAGCCCGTTTCCACCCACCTCCCCTCCAGCAACTCTCAGTTTGTTCTCTCTATTTTAGAGTCTCTTTCGGTTGGTCTTCCTGTCGGTTTTTATCTTGTTTTTCCTTCATTTCTCCTATATTCATCTGTTTTGATCCTGAAATTCCACATATGAGTGAAATCATATGATATTTGTCTTTCTTTGATTTATTTAGCTTGACATAATACACTCTAGTTTCAAATGGCAATATTTCACTACTTTTTATTGCTGACTAATATTTCATTATATTCCATTACACACACACACACACACACACACACACACACACACACACCACATCCTCTTTATCCATTCTTGATTAAAACCCTCAACAAAGTAGGGTTAGACAAAACATAGCTGAACATCATAAAGATCATATAATAAAAACCCACATCTAATATCATCCTCAGTGTGGAAAAACTGAGAGCTTTTCCCCGATGGTGAGGAACAACACAAGGATGTCCAATATCACCACTGTTATTTAATATATTACTGGAAGTGCTAGCTTCAGCAATCAGACACCAACAACCAAAAAATAAAATGCACCCAAATTGGCATAAAAGAAGTGAATCTTTCACTATTTGCTGATGACATGATACTCTATGTAGAAAACCCAAAGACTCCAACAAAAACTTGCTAGAACTGATACACAAATTCATTAAAATGTCAGGAGAGAAAATCAATGTACAGATATCTATTGAATTTTTATATACCAATAATGAAACAGCAAAAATAAATCAAGTAATTGATCCCCCTTACATTTTCACCAAAAACCGTAAGATAGCTAGGAAAAGAACCCTATCCTAAGAGGTAAAAGATCTGTGGTATGAAAAATATATAACACTTATAAAAGAAATTGAAGAGAATAAGAAGAAATTTGAAGAACAAATATTGTTAAAATATCAATACTACTCCAGGCAATCCACACACTGAATGCAATCTCTATGAAAATACCACCAACATTTTTTACAGGGGAAGAACAAATAATCCTAAAATTTAAATGGAACCACAGAAGACCCCGAATAACCAAAGCAATCCTGAAAAAGAAAATCATAGCTGCAAGTATCACAATTCTAGACCTCAAGCTATATTACAAAACTGTAGTGATCAAGACAGTATGGTAGCGGCACAAAAACAGACATATAGATCAATAGAACTGAATAGGAAACCCCAAAATGGACTCATAACTATATTGTCAACTCACCTTTGACAAAACAGGAAAGAATATCCAATGGAAAAAAGACAGTCTCTTTAACAAATGCTGTTGTGAAAACTGGAGAGCAACATGTAGAAGGATGAAATTGGAACATTTTCTTATACCATACACAAAAGTAAATTCAAAATGGATGAAAGACCTGTGAGACAGGAAACCCTCAAAATCCTAGAGGAGAACAAAGACAGCAACCTCTTTGACATCAGCTATAGGAACGTCTTACTGTACATGTTTCCTAAAGCAAGGGAAACAAAAGTAAAAAGGAACTATTGGGATCTCATCAAGATAAAAAGCTTCTTCACAATGTAGGAAACAATCAACAAAACTAAAAGGCAACAGACCAAATGAGAGAAGATATTTGCAAATGACATATCAGATAAAGGGTAAAATCAATAAGGAAATTATCAAACTCAACACCTAAAATACAAATAACCCAGTTAAGAAATGAGCAGAAGACATGAATAGATATTTTTCCAAGAAGACATCTAGATGACTAATAAGCACATGAAAACATGCTCAACATCACTCATTCTCCGGGAAATATACATCTAAACTGTGATGAGGTATCACCTCACAATTGTCAGAATAGCTAAAATAAACAGCACAGGAAACAACAGATGTTGAGGTTGTGGAGAAAGGGGAATAATTGTAACCATGTTGGTGGGAATGCAAACAGTACATCCACTCTGGAAAACAGTATGGAGGTTTCTCTAGAACTTAAAAATGGAACTCACCTATGACCCAAAAATTGCACTACTAGGTATTTACCGAAAGGATACATAAATACTGATTCGAAGTGGCAAATGCACTCCAATATTTATGGCAGTATTATCCATAGTAGGTATATCATGGAAAGAGTCTATAGTAGGTATATCATGGAAAGAGGGGAAGAGGGGAAAGAAAAAAAAAGACACAGAGAGGGAGGGAGATAAAACATAAGAGACTCTCAAAGACTAAGAACAAACTGAGTGTGAGGGGGATGAGGGAGGGGGGAGAGGGGGTGATGGGCATTAAAAAGGGCACATGTTGGGATGAACACTGGGTGTTATATGTAAACCAATTTGAAAATAAACTATTATAAAATTAAAAAATAATAATAATAATAATTATAAATTAAAAAAAAATAAATGTCTATTGACTGATGAATAAGTAAAGAAAAGGTGGTATACAATGAAATATTACTTGGCCATAAAAAAGAATGAAATCTTGCCATTTGCAATGATGTGGATGGAGCTAGGTTGTATTATATTAAAAGAAATAGTCAGAGAAAGGCAAATATAGTATGATTTCACTCATATGTGGAAATTATGAAACAGAACAGGTGAACACAGAAGAGGAAAAGAAAGAAAGGAACACACCATAAGAGTTATTTAACTAAAAATAAGAAAGTAAAGGCTACTGGGGGGAAGTTGGGGGAATGAGTTATACAGGTGATGGATATTAAGGAGGGTACTCGTGATGAACACTGGGTGTTATATGTAAGTGAAGAATCACTGAATTCTACTCCTGAAACAAAAATTACACTATACGTTAACTAACTAGTATTTATATAAAAACTTTATCTAAAAAAAAAGAAAAATATAGTGTCTTCAACAAACGGTGTTGGAAAAACTGGAGAGCAATATCCAAAAGAAAGATACTGTAACACTTTCTTACGCCATAAACACACACGCACGCGAGCGTGCGCGCGCGCGCGCGCGCACACACACACACACACACACACACTCTTAAAGTGATTAAAGACCTAAATGTGAGAACTTATTCCATGAAAGTGTTAGAAGAGTACACAGGTACTAACTTCTTTGACATCAGCTGAAGCGACTTTTTTTTTTTTTTAATATGTCTTCTGAGACAATGAAAACAAAATAAAAAATAAACAGTTGGGAATACATCAAAATCAAAAGCTCTTGCAAAGTGAGAGAAATAATCAACAAAACTGAAAAGCGACTTGCAGAATGGGACAAGAGAGTTGGAAATGACATATCTTATAAAGGATTAGTATTCAAAATATATGAAGAACGTATAAACAGTACAGCCATGAAATTAATAATCCAATTAAAAATGGGCAAAGTGCAGAGAGGAGGGGCCAACATGGCGGAGGAGTAGGGAGACATAATATTCCCCTTGTCTTTCAAACTAAGAAGGACTGAAAACAAAGGACTCTCAACCCCAAGAGTCAGGGAGGAAAGGTGTTGCAGTCTCTAAGGAACGGAAAGTGAAACGCAGAAAAGGCCCCAGAAACTGTGATTTTAATCTGGGACGGATAAAGTGAACTCAGGGAACTGAGCTGAGGGGAGGGCAAGCCGTCTTTGGAGACAGCTGGGAAAACGCCAAGTAGGCAACATCCGAAGGAGGGGGTCGGAGAGGAGCTCTCCTCATGCCGGGACCAGCAGCAGCGACCCAGTCAGCCCTAGCCACGCAGAGGCACCGAGTCGCCAGCAGCGGCATGCCCGCCTACCCGCCCGCCTGCGGGGCCAACAGCAGCGGCATTCCGAGCCACCTGAGGAGCTCTTATAACCCAGGCACACAATTTACAACGTGTTCGGGTGTGGCAGGCAGAGTGACAAGGATCCGTGGCCAATCAGCAAGCTGCACTATGCCAGCGCCCATTGCAGAGTGAGGACAGAAATAGAGGGGAAGAGGGGACTAGAAGGACGCTATTTCTTTCCCAAAAGTCCACAGGCACTGGCCACAGGAAGTCACCCCAAGAGCCATCCCTGCGGCAGTGGCTACACCAAACCACGCCCCTCCTCACAGGAGTGACACCTTTCAGTGGGGGCTACAGATGCCAAGCTCAGACTGCAGCCTGTAATAACTCCAGTTCATTTCTTCTTTTTAAATATTTGCCCCTATTTCTCCTTCTTACCGATCCCAACCCCTGAGCTGGCTATCCAGGGTACTGGCTGGCTTAAACAGTCTTTTAACCCACTCTCTCAAAGCATGTTCTACACCTCCTTCTGTACTTCCCCATCTCTCTCTCTGGAATAACCAGGCCACATAAGTTCATCTGGGCAACATCTACCTTCATTCCTTTTTCCTCGTATCTGTCCCTATTCTGATTTCTCTCAGTTTGGATTAAGCCCTTTAGTCGCTCTACCTGGGCGAAGTCCATTTTCTTCTCCCCCCCCCCCTCCGCACCTGTCATTATTCTCTCTGTATAAGCTCTGCCATCAGCACACTGCACACCCTGTCCTTAACGTGTAGCTGGTACTTCAAGACATTGTCTTCATAGAGTCATTTGTTATTCTTTTTGCTGTTGTAAACTGCTTGTCTGTATGTTTGAGTATTTCTGTTTTCTGTTTGTCTGTCAGTCTGTTTTCTTTTCCAGGGCAACTTCAAGAAACAATCCAAAACACACCTAGCCAAAATGACGGAACAGAAGAATTCTCCTCAAAAGAAACTACAGGAAGTAGTGACAGCTCAGGAAATGATGAAAACAGATATAAGCAACATAACAGAACATGAATATAGAATGATAATCATAAAACTAATCGCTGGGCTTGAAAAAAGCATAAATTAATGCAAGGGGTCCAGCGCAGCAGAGTTCAAGGACCTTAAAAAATGATCAGCAAGAATTTAAAAAGGCCTTGGATGAATCGCAAAACAAATTGGAATCCACGGCATAGATTGAAGAGGAAGGAGAGAGAGTAAGTGAATTAGAAGATAAAATTGTGAAAAAAGAGGAAGCAGATAAAAAGAGAGAGAACCTGATCCAGGAACAGGAAAGGAGAATTCAAGAGCTGACTGATGCACTCGAATGAAACAATATCCATATCACGGAAATTCCAGAGGAAGAAGAGAGAGAGAAAGGAGTGGAAGGGGTACTTGAACAAATCATTGCTGAGAACTTCCCCAACATGAGAAAGGAAACGGACATGGAAATCCAAGAGGCACAGAGAACTCCCCTCAGGCAGAACTTGAAGAGACCTTCTGCAAGACACATCAGAGTGAAACTGGCAAAATATAAAGACAGAGAGAGAATCCTGAAAGCAGCTAGGGACAAAGGAACCTTAACATACAAAGGCAGACACAAAAGGATTGTAGCAGACTTATGTACAGAAACTTGGCAAGCCAGAAAGGAATGGCAGGATATCTTCATGTGATGAGCAGGAAGGATATGCAACCAAGAATCCTGTATCTGGCTAGCCTGTCATTCAGAATAGAAGGAAAGATCAAGGTTTTCCCCAACAAACAAAAACGGAAGGAATTCATCACAAATAAGCCAGCATTACAAGACCCTGAGGGGCACTCTATGAAGGAAATGTTGCAGAGAACACAAACTACCAGAGACAGACTTACAAGCATGAAACCTACAGATAACACAGTTCACTATAAGCCCAAATTTTTCAATATTAACACTGAATGTAAATCGACTAAATGTGCCAATCAAAAGGCACAGGGTAACAGAATGGATTAAAAAACAAGACTCATCGATTTTCTGTCTTCGAGAGACTCATCTTATACATGAGGACCCCTTCAGATTGAAAGTGAGGGGATGGAGAACTATATTCCACGCTACTGGAAGTCAGAAGAAAGCTGGAGTAGCCACACTTATATCAGACAAACTAGACGTTAAAGTGAAGGATGTAATAAGAGATTAAGATTAAGAAGGGCATTATATAATAATCACAGGGACTATCCAGCAGGAAGAGCTAACAATTAGAAATATCTATGCGCCGAATTCGGGGGCACCCAAATTTGTAAAGCAATTAATTACAAACATAAGCAACCATATCGATAAAAATGTCCTGATTGTAGGGGAATTTATCACTCCACTCTCAGCGTTGGAAAACTCCACTAATGAGAAATTCAAAACAGAAAAAAATGGCCCAGAAGGACACATTAGAACAGATGGGCCTAACTGATGGCTTCTAGGTCCTTCAGACAGAAACAAAGGAATTTACATCCTTCTCAACTGCACACGGTACATTTAACAAGATAGACCACAAATGAAAATGAAAAATACAACAATCCAAATGCTCTGGGATGCGGCAAAGGCAGTCCTGAGAGGGACATATATTGCAATCCAGGCCCACCTCAGGAAACAAGAAAAATCAATGACACAGCACGCCTAAAAGAACTAGAAGCAGAACAACTAAAACAACCCAAACCCAGCAGAAAGAGAGAAATAACACAGACCAGGACACAAATTAATCATAGGGAACAGAAAAAGTAGTGGAACAGATCAATGAAACCAAGAGCTGGTTCTTTGAAAAAATAAACAAAATAGACAAACCTCTAGCCAGGCTTCTTAAAAAGCAAAGAGAGAGAACTCAAATGGATAAAATCATGAATGAATAGGGGGTAATTACAACGAATCCCTCAGAAATACAAGCAATCCTCAGAGACTATGATGAAAATCTATATGCCACCAAACTCGGCAACCTGGAAGAAATGGACAAATTCCTAAATAGCCACACGTACCAAAACTCAAATGGGAAGAAAACGAAAATTTGAACAGACCCATAACTAGTGAAGAAATTGAATCAGTTATCAAAAATCTCCCATCAAATAAAAGCCCTGGACAAGATGGCTTCCCTGCGGAATTTTACCAGACATTTAAAAGAGTTAATTCCTATCCTTCTCAAGCTGTTCCAAAAAAATTTAAATGGAAGGAAAACACCGGGACTCATTCTACGAATGAGAATGGCTTCTACGAAGCTAGCATCACATTGATTACCAAAGCAGATAGAGACCCAGCAAAGAAAAAGAATTACAGGCCAATATCCCTGATGAACATGGATGCAAAAATTCTCAACAAGATATGAGCAAATCGAATCAAACAGCAATAAAAAGAATTATTCACCATGATCAAGTAGGATTCATCCCTGAGTTGCAGGGCTAGTTCAATATTTGCAAATCAATCAACATGATAAATCACATTAACGAAAGAAAAAATAAGACCCATATGATCCTGTCAATAGATGCACTAAAAGCATTTGACAAAAGACACCACTCTTTCCTAATAAAAGCCCCCAAGAAAGTCGGGATAGAAGGAACATACTTAAACATCATAAAAGCCATATATGAAAAGTTCACAGCTAATATCATCCTCAATGGGAAAAACTGAGAGCTTTCCCCCTGAGATCAGGAACACCACAGGGGTGTCCACTCTCGCCACTCCTATTTAACACAGTGTTGGAAGTCTTAGCATCACCAATAAGACAACAAACTAAATAAAAGGCATCAAGATTGGCAAGGAGGAATTCAAACTTTCACTTTTTGCAGATGACATGATACTTTACATGGAAAACCTGACAGAATCCACCAAAGGCCTACTAGAACTGATCCATGAATTCAGTAAGTTGTAGGGTACAAAATCCACGTACAGAAATCGGTAGCATTTCTATACACCAACAATGAAGCAGCAGAAAGAGAAATAAAGAAGCTAATCCCTTTCACAACTGCAACAAAAAACATAGAATACATAGGAATAAACCTAACCAAAGATGTGAAAGATCTCTACGCTGAAAACTATAAAAAAACTTATGAAGGAAATTGAGAAAGACACAAGGAAATGGAAAAACATCCCATGCTCATGGATTGGAAGAATAAATATTGTTAAAATGGCAATACTGCCCAAAGCAATCTACACATTCTATGCAATCCCAATCAAAATTGCACCAGCATTCTTCTCAGAGCTAGAGCAAACAATCCTAAAATTTGTATGGAACCACAAAAGACCCTGAATAGCCAAAGAAATACTGAAGAATAAAACTAAGGCGGGATGCATCACATTCCCAGACTTTAACCTCTACTACAAAGCGGTAGTCATCAAGACAGTATGGTATTGGCACAAAGACAGACACATAGACCAATGGAATAGAATAGAAAACTCAGAAATGGACCCGCAAGTATATGGCCAACTAATCTTTGACAAAGGGAGAAAGAGTATCCAATGGAAAAAAGACAGCCTCTTTAATAAATGGTGCTGGGAGAACTGGACAGCAAGATGCAAAAGAATGAAACTAGACCACTTTCTTACACCACTCACAAAAATAAACTCTAAATAGATAAAAGATCTGAATGTGAGACAGGAAACCGTCAAAATCCTAGAGGAGAAAGCAGGAAAAAACCTCTTTGACCTAAGACGCACCAATTTCTTACTCGACACGTCTCCAAAGGCAAGGGAATTAGAAGCAAAGATGAACTACTGGGACTTCATCATGATAAAAAGCTTCTGCACAGCAAAAGAAACAACCAACAAAACTTATAGGCAACCAACAGAATGGGAAAAGATAATCGCATATGACATATCGGATAAAGGAATAGTATCTAAAATCTATAAAGAACTTACCAAACTCCACATCCGAAAAACCAATAACCCAGTGAAGAAATGGGCAGAAGATATGAATAGACACTTCTCCAAAGAAGACATCCAAATGGCAAACAGACACATGAAACGATGCTCAATGTCACTCATCATCAGGGAAACACAAATCAAAACCACACTGAGATACCACCTCACACCAGTCAGAGTGGCTAAAATGAACAAATCAGGAAACTATAGTTGCTGGTGAGGATGTGGAGAAACAGGCACCCTCTTGCACTGTTGGTGGGAATGCAAACTGGTGCAGCCATTCTGGATAACTGTGTGGAGGTTCCTCAAAAACATGAAAATAGAATTACCCTATGACCCAGCAATTGCAGTTAGGAATCCACCCAAGAAATACGGGACTGCTGATGCATAGGGGAACGTGTACCCCGATGGTTTATAGCAGCACTTTTGATAATAGCCAAATCACGGAAAGAGACTAAGTGTCCAACAACTGATGAATGGATAAAAAAGATGTGGCATATATATATACAATGGAATGATATGCAGCAATGAGAAAGAATTAAATCTGGCCATGTGTGGCAACATGGATGGAACTGGAGGGTATTATGCTGAGTGAAATAAGTCAGGCCGAGAAAGACAGATGCCGTATGTTCCCTCGCATAGGTAGGCTTGGGGAGACCTAACAGAAAACCACGGGGGAGGGGAAAAGGGGAAGGGGAAAAAAAAGAAAAAAAAAGCCACGGAGAGGAATAAGACATAAGAGACTCTCAAAGACTAAGAACAAACTGAGGGGAGAGGTGGGTATGGGAGGGGGGAGTGGGTGATGGGCACAGAGGAGGGCACTTGTTGGGATGAGCACTGGGTGTTGTATGGAAACCAATTTGACAATAAATTATTCAAAAAAATGGGCAAAGTGCATGAAGAGACATATCTCCAAAGACACCCAGATGGTCAACAGACACATGAAAATATATTCATAATTACTTACCATCATGGAAATGCAAATGAAATCCTGAGTGAGATATCACCTCAACCAGTTAAAATGGCTAAAATCAACAATACACAAAACAAAAGGTTTTGGTCAAGAATCCTCTTGCACTATTATTGGACATTCAAACTGGTATAGTCACTGTAGAAAACAATATGGAGTCTCCTCAAAATGTTAAAAATTGAACAACTCCATGATCCAGAAATTACACTACTGTATATTTACCCAAAGAACACAAAACTAGTAATTAAAAGTGATATATGACCCCCTATGTTTATAGTAGCATTATTTATAATTGTCAAGATACGGATGAAGCCAATTCTTTACATGAATGTGTAAAGAAGAAGTGGTATGTATACAATAGAATATTATTCAGACCTAAAAATAATGTAATTTTTCCATTTCCAATGAATGGATGGAACTAGAGAGTATAATGCTAATTTAAATAATTCAATCAGAAAAAGAAAAATGCTATATGTTATCACTCATATGTGGAATTTAAGAAACAAAATATATCAGCCATGGTAGAAAAGAGAAGGAGAGCGAAAAACCAAGAAACACATTTCAATTATAGAGAACATACTGAGAAGTGGTGGTTGAGGATGGGGTTAAGCATGTAATGGGGATTAAGGAGTGCGGTTGTGTTGAGCACCAGGTGATGTACTATGTCGAATAAAAGTGGTGAAATTGGACATCCTTGTCTTGTTCCTGATCTTAGAGTTGAAGTTCTCAGTTTATTTCCTTTGAGGATGATTACAGATGTAGGGTTTTCATGTATCACCTTCGATATGTTTCATTCCCTCTAAAACTACCTCATTGAGAGGTTTTTATTATGAATGGATGTTGTACTTTGTCAAATGCCTTTCTGCGTCTGTTGAAGTCGTCTCATGGTTTTTATATAATCTCTTATTGATGTGATGTATCACAATGATTGATTTTTGAATATTAAACCACCCTTGCATCCCAGGAATAAATCCCATTTGACTATGCTGTATAGGTTTTTATTTTTTATTATTATTTTTTTAATTTTATAATAGTTTATTTTCAAATTGGTTTACATATAACACCCAGTGTTCATCCTAACATGTGCCCTTTTTAATGCCCATCACCCCCTCTCCCCCCTCCCTCATCCCCCTCACCCTCAGTTTGTTCTTAGTCTTTGAGAGTCTCTTATGTTTTATCTCCCTCCCTCTCTGTGTCTTTTTTTCCTTTCCCCTCTTTCCCTCCCCCTGGTTTTTGCTTAGTCTCACAAAGTCCACCTTGAATAGGTTTTTAAATGTACTGTTGGATTTGGTTTGCTAGTACATCTTTGAAGATTTTTGCATCTATCTCCATCAGGGATATTGACCTGTAGTTGTTTCTTTTTTAATGTCTTTATCTGTTTTTGGTATCAGGATAATGGAGGCCTCATAGAATGGATTTGGGCATTTTCTTTTGTCATTTATTTTTTTTTGGAATAGTTTGAGAAGAATAGGTATAACTCTTCTTTAATATTTGGTTGACTTCCCTTGGGAAACCGTCTGGTTTTGTACTTTTGCTTATTGAGAGATTTTTTTTTTGTTTGTTTGTTTTTTGGTTATTGTTTCAATTTAATTGCTTGTAATTAGTGTGTTCAACGTTTTTATTTCTTCCTGATTCAGTTTGGGGAACGTATGTGTTTCTAGGAATTTACCCATTTCTTTCTAGGTTGTCCAATTTGTTGGCATATAATATTTCATAAAATTATCTTATAATTCTTTGTATTTCTGTGGTGTCATTTGTTATTTCTCCTCCTTAATTGTTCATGTTGTTTTAGGTCTCTCTCCCCCTCTCTCTTTCTCTCTTTTTTATGAGTCAACCTAATGGTTTGTCTATTTTTTTGGTCTTTCTAATGAAACATCTCTCCAGGTTTTATTGATATGTTCTATTGGTTTATTTTAGTTTCTATTTATTTCTGTTCTAATCTTCATTGATTCCTTTTGTTTTACTGGGTTTGAATTGTGCCCTTTTCCTAGCTCCAGGTGTATTGTTAGGTTGCTTATTTGAGATTTTTGTTGCTTCCTGAAATTGGGCCTGTATTGCTCTAATCTTGCATCTTAGGATAGATTTTGCTTTATTCCAAGTATTTTGAACAGCTGTGTTACATTTTCATTTATGTCAATTTACTTTTTTATTACTTCTTTTATTACTTTGTTGACCCAGTCAATATTTAGTAGCATGTTATTTAACCTCCATATATTTGTGGTTTTTCCAGATGTTTTTTCTCGTGGTTGATTTCTAGTTGCCTAGGAGTTGTCAGAAAAGATGAATGTAAGACTTTCACCTTTTTGAATTTGTTGAGAGTTGTTTTGTGGCCTATTATTATTGTAATGTGGAGATGTTTTCTGTACATTTGAAAAGAAGGTGTACTCAGCTGTTTTAGGATGGAATGTTATGAATATATCTGTTATATTCACCTTGTCCAAAGCATCGTTCAAAGCCATTGTATCCTTGTTGATTTTTTGTTTGGATGATGTATCTATTAATGTAAGTGTATTTTTAATATTCCCTACTATTTTTGAATTACTATGGATTACTTCCTTTACGGTTTTTTTTAAAATTATTTTTAAGGTTTATTTTTTATTTTATAATAGTTTATTTTCAAATTGGTTTACATATAACACCCAGTGCTCATCCCAACATGTGCCCTCTTTATGCCCGTCACCCCCTCTCCCCCCTCCTTTACCCCCCTCACCCTCAGTTTGTTCTTAGTCTTTGAGAGTCTCTTATGTTTTATCTCCCTCCCTCACTGTGTCTTTTTTTTCTTTCCCCTCTTCCCCTCCCCCTGGTTTTTGCTTAGTCTCACAAAGTCCACCTATTCGTGGAAACATATGGTATCTGTCTTATTCTGACTGACTTATTTCACTTAA